>NW_021025594.1:113810-178758 GCF_004153795.1 Camellia sinensis
TATGTCAATGATTAAATAAGATGTATGTTATCGATTGTTTTTTGCGGATTGGAAGTTGCTTATCATCTGTTTAGATGAAGTGATTAAACCCTAGGTATGGAATAATCCTAAGACTAAAGAAAATGATATAGTCTTCCTTGTCACAACAATGTTTAGATCTGTGATTTTGTGTAATTACTGCATATGAGTATTTTGATAAGATGTGTTTGTGGGCTAACTGAACTTGTGTTGAATACGAATGGCTGTTTGAAGAAGTTATGTATATAATGACCCCTCTTAGAATTGTGTGTAATTTGTTATGGAAGTCTGTAATTTGAAATTTGCATTCTGAAATATGAAATTAGACATTTGAAATCTGACATTTGACTTTGTCATCTGTAATCTGTTTTGTTATGTGTAAATTGTAATCTGTAATTAAAATTCCATATAAAGAATGGTTGAACGACATGAATGACCATACCCACATTACGTGTTTGCTTGTGTGAGACTTGTAAAAAGGGAGGCAGCTAATGACTACTTTGAGAACAACCCAATTAATTGATAAACTGATAAGTTACCGCAAGAATTAAAATCCTGCCTATGTATATTATGACGAAAGATTAAGAAATCATTTCTATGAAAATTTCTGTGTAAATGTACAAATGATAGATATTGCAATTTGTTAAATTAATCCCTACTCCGTATTTGAAGGATGTAATGTAAACTGTTCTGCACGACACTGTGAACTTTAAAAAAAAGAAAGAAAGAAGAATAGACAGGGAAGTGTTCTCTATTGATGGTGAATTAACGTTATGTACTGGACATTTATCTCATTCGGTATGCTTATACAATATGATATGCGCGACGTAATATTGAACTAATTTGGCTAAGAAGTCTAACTCTGATATTAGGTGATCAAATCATTTTATCACTGAATTGTTGACTTCTAGATGTATCTGCATGGGTGTGGTTACTGTATACTTAAGGAAATCTATGACCCTATGAATGGACCCAGTAGGACCTACGTTGCTATGTTGCTTATGAATTGGAAGTTCTTCAGAATCTACGATATAAGTGCAAAGTTTAGCATTATTATGTGACTCTTATGAGAATGTGAATTAGTCTCTTATTGTTAAGCGTATGATAATGACATGACACAACAAGAAACGCTCCAGTTATAATATGTTCCGTTTGACTTAATGAATGATGTTCAAGTATGTTTCAGGTATGTTTCAGGTATGTTTCCAGTATGTTACAAGTTCAAGTATGCTGAGGTATGTTTCAAGTATATGTTACAAGTTTAAATATACTACAAGGTCAAACAAGTTTCAAGGGCTTTATGCCAATGTTTCAAGGGCCTCGTGCCACCACATTTCAAGGGCTTATAGCCATCAAGTTTATGTTGCAAGATTGGGCTTAAGGCCGTTATGTACTTAGCACAGAATCAGACTATTACATTGACATGTATTATGTTTCAAGTTAAGCATCATTTTATTTATGTATTACTATTCACTGAGCCCGGCTCACTCTCTATTATGTCTGTTTCTGTAGGTCACCAATCAAGTGGTCAGTCCTAGCCAAGACGACTGCTTTCTTTTGTCAACCTTCGTATGTCCAGGCACTGTATAAGCCATTTATTTTGTCAAGTTGTTAAGATGTTGACTTGCTTATGGGTGTCCCTCTAAGGTTGTTGTATATCCTTTCATGTTTGTTTTTTTGTATACACCCAATCATGGGGCTGGCATTGTAAATGTGTATGTATATGCTCCGAGTTATAATTTGGAACTTTATCTATCCACTATAATGCATGTGATGAATGAGATCCTGGCATGTAGAAGTAGCTCAATGGAGTTTATTTGTTTCATTATTTTCATTTTTTTCCGTGCTTCCGATAAGGCCCCGTATGTTGTGTTACCAGGTTACATGTCCGTTTCTGAATAGGTCATGCCCAAACTTTTAGGGGCGGGTTTGGGGCGTGACATTCAAATTCTGCCTTTTATCCCTCCATTTAAAATTTCGATTACGAGCAACTAGGTTTGCCTCTGACATGAGAGCCTCATCTAAAACATAAACATATTTGGGTAGTTTCAACATATTAATACCGTCAAGAATTGCGTCGCGGAGACCTCCTTAAAGTTTTTGGCCTTTTTGTAGACTATATTGACCATGCATGGCGCGAACCGTGCTAGTTCAGTAAACTGGGCTTCATACTTGTCCTCATACTTGGCCACTAACTTATTCCCTAGCTTTAATTATTCAAACTCTGTTATGTTTCTATCTCGAACACATTACAGAAAGTATTTCTCGTAAAAAATATCTAAGAATTGAGTCAAACTAATTTCCCTGTTAGTATCTCAAACCAACATCCACTATCTCCTCGCTTCATCTTCTACAGTAAAGTCCACCAACAGGACTTTTTGCGTCTCTGTGCATGGAAACACACATTTAGATAATTTTTCAATTCCCAACACCCAAGCCTTAACCTTTAATAGATCAATTCCTCCATGAAACAAGGGCGACTTCATCTTTTTGAATTCTCTAGTGAGGGCAATGGTTTGACCATCTGTTTGGTGATCCTATATCGGTGGTATGGGCATCGGAGGTGGGGGTGGTGGTTGCTGTTGCTATTGTTGCCTTAAGGTTTCAGCCATATCGTAGATCATTCTTTCTATCCGATCAAGTCGGTTAGAGATAGACTCCTCTAATTCATCCCCTCTTGTTCTCACCATTATCCCTATGGAACTTGTACTATAACAAATACATGGTATGCACACATATACATAAACACATTTTCAAAATTTATCTAATTTTGATATTCAAATGCATATGAATGCAGTCCTTAAGTCTTTTCTAAACACCTTATTACTCAATTAACAGTGAGTGAGGTATAACTCGTGCTCTGATAGCAAAACTATCACGACCTGAACCCGCCCCTAGAGGTTTAGGCCGTAATCGGCCAGTAATCCCAGATTACCTCTGGCTACAAAGACAACAAATAATTGAAAATAATAACGGGGCCTATGGAAGCAATATTAAAATACAACCATGTCCATCGAGCGGTGCATACATGAGAATCCATAAGCAATTAAAACTTCAACCTTCCTCATAATTATGAACACATAGTTATTTCAAACATCTTAAACATTTATACAAAATATCCTTACCTAACAAGTTCTAAAACAAAAGAAAACTAAGCAGTAGGGTTGACACAACTTGGCTCCACATGAGTCCAAGATCAGCCAATTATAGAGGCATTTCAAAGCGGCTTGATAGAGGGGTGGACTTTCGAGGTTGCTTTAAACATGACGCTTCATGTGCTCACCTACATATATATAGGGGAAGGGGGTGAGCTAAAGCCCAGTAAGTAATACCAATATAAAGAGGTTAAATGAATGATGTCTATTGTAATCCAAAATCATATCACATGGGTTTCGAAGCAAATCATAACTGAATACTTGTCGTTTCAAAGTTCAAAAATCATAATCATATGTGGTACATCTAATAGTGCAACAAAGGGCCTGAAGGCATAGCAAAGAGACCATATGGGTCTGATGAAGGGACCAAACTGGTCGAACAAAGGAACCACTTGGGTCAACATCAGAGATCACTGTGCACATATAACAAAGGGCAACGATACTGTTTTCCCGGGGCGAGGGATTTATAGCAAAGGGCCATGGTATTGTTACCCCCATGCGAGGGTCTTATAGCAAAGGCTATGGTATTGTTACCCCCAGGGAAGGGCTACACTAAGGATGCCACAACTACATTTCAAAAGAGACAATCATGCATTCTTATAGACATAGCATTTCAAAATAACATTCTTGCGGTTAATCGAAATACACTTTAACAACATATCTTTACAAAGATACTACTCACAGTGGGCTGGTACTGATGTTAGGCCTCGGTTGACTACCTACACGAAACACATAACACAGATATATATTGAAACACATGTTCAAAACAAATGGCGTATCTTAATTGATTCTCTTATGTGTGTTTCTAGTTTATTCCATGACTAAGGATGTGTAAATGATGCTTAAGAATGCCTAAAAGGGCATAAGGATACAAGTATGCTCCTAAGAGTGTTATTTAAAATTTGCTGAAAATAGGGTCTTTACCCGAGTGCAACTTTGGTTGCTCTAGCAGTGTGGCTTGACTACAAAAGTACTGGATGGGAGAAATGTGCGCTCGATGGTCACTTGAGCTAAGTGTTGAACAAAGTTGAGTTCGCTCGAGCACATACTCAGTCGCTCGAGCCAACTATCAAGGCCTGCAAAAATACTGGATGCATGCAAAGTTCACTTGAGCTACAGATCCTTCGCTCGAGCAAACTGGACGAATTCTTGGTTTTCCATAACTGAGTTTGATGTTCAAAAACACACCTTACATGTTCAAAGCTTGCATAACTAGACTCAAAAGTTTAGAAACTCTTCATCAAACATGGATTCTTGAAAATTATGCAACCATGATCTCAAATACTTTTTCAATTCTTCAAAACAAAACTCCAAATTCAATATTCTTGCCATGCATGTGTCAAATTCCACACTTTTCTTTTCAAAACATGATCATATGAAATGTTAAGTATGAAATCATGAAGAACCTTAAGAAATAACATGTGCAAGTTCCATGCATGTATGAATTTATAAAAAACTATGTTCATAGAAGGAAAATTATGCATGCATGTACTTAATTTCCTCAAACTCACTATATTCATGGTGATTCTTACTCTTTTCTTTCAAATTCATCCAAAATGATTCTATACTAAGTGAATTCATCTTCCTATATGGATTACCTTCATGAATTATGGTGAAGGATTATACCTAGAGGTTGAATTGGGCCTTAAATTAGCTTAATTCGTTCAAACTCTTTTCAATTCCCTTGAATTCCTCTTCTCTCTCTCTCTCTCTCTCTCTCTCTCTCTCTCTGTCTAATTTTTAGCTAGGAATTGATGTAGAATGAGTTAATGAGGCTCATATAACATACAGATAGGTGGATTAGTGCTAAGCTAATTAAATGAGATTAAGGCTAATCAATTGAGCTTAATTCTAAACTGGTCTAATTAATTTATTCTAATTATTTTGATCTGAATCAAATTTTATTTAAATTTTCCATATGGTTTTGAATATTTCAATTAGCCTATTGAACTGGTCAATTTATAAGCTGGTATTCTAATAGATAATTCACAAATAGACAAATAAGCATTAATTAAGCGCACAATCATGCAAATTTGCTCAATTAAATAATATATATAGGAATAATACGGAGGTCGGGGTCATCACAGTCTCCCCCCTAGGAAGTTTGGTCATCTAAACTTGAGTTACCTCCATTCGGAAACAACTTTGGGTTGCATTTTCTCATTTCATCCTCATTTTCCTATGTAACTTCTTTTCCGTAGTGTTCTTTCCATTCAAATTTCACCATAGAAATCAATTTATTCCTCAACTATTTGGCTTGTGAATCAATAATCTGAATTGGCTTTTCTTCATAGATCATGTCATCAGCAAGTGCTATTCCGCGTAATCTATGACATGGAATGGATCTCTAAGATATCTGTGGAGCATTGATATGTGAAATACAAAGTGCACATGTTCTATTCCCGACGGTAAAGCAATACGATAAGCAACAGGGTAATGCCTTTATAGAATATGAAATGGCCTAATGTAGCGTGGAGTCAATTTTTCTTTTGTGCCAAACCTTGTTTGCCCTTTCATTGGTGTTACTCTCATAAACACATGATCTCCCACTTCATATTTCAAATTCTCATTCTTTGGTCAGCATAGCTTTTCTGCCAGCTCTGGGTACTCTTGAGCCTATGTTTGATGATTTTTATCTTTTCGATTGTTTATTGCCCAAGTTCTGACCTATACAAAACTTTATCACCAACTTTTGTCCAGCAAACTGGAGACCTACACTTCCTTCCGTACAACGCCTCATGTGGTGCCACGCCGATACTCGAATGGAGACTGTTGTTATGAGCAATTTTAGCCAATGGTAGGTAAGTTTCCCAGCTACCTTGAAACTCTAAGACACACATACAAAGCATATCTTCTAATGTTTGGATAGTTCTATTGGTTCACCCACCAATTTGTGGATGAAAGGTAGTACTGAATCTCGATTCTGTGCCCATTGCCTGTTCTAAACTTTGCGAAAATCTAGAAACAAATTTAGGATCCCTATCTGACATAATAGATACTAGAACCCCATATAATCGAACGATCTCATCAATATGAGTGGTGGCAAGTCTATAAGCATTAAATGAAATTTTCACAGCAAGAAAGTGAGCAAATTTCGTCAATCTATCAACAATAACCCAAATAGCATTCATACCTCTAGCTCTTCGAGGTAGACTGACAATGTAGTCCATGGTTATATATTACCACTTCCATTCTAGAATAGGAAGTGATTGAAGTAACCGTGCCAGTTTCTGGTGTTCAACTTTTACTTGTTGACATTGAAGTCATTTAGAATTGTAGTCGGTGATTTCCTTCTTCATGTTTGGCCACCAGTATACTTGTTTTGAAGTCTTGATACATTTTGGTATTCCCCGGATGCATAGCAAATATTGACTTGTGAGCCCCTTATAAAATTCTTCTTTTCAATTCTGTATCATTAGGAACATAAAGTCTTCCTTGAAATATCATTACTTGTTCTTCAATAGTGAATTCCAGTCTAGGCTTAGTTTTAAATTCATTATACATTTGCTTAAGAAATTGGTCTTCTCTCTGTTTCTATTTGATCTCTTCAATGATAGCTGGTTGTGCGGACATTGCAACAAAGATACTGTCTTGCCTATGATACAGAACTTCTATCTCAAGTCTGTTTAGATCTTGTTGAAGTTTCTTTCGGTTAGTAAGCAGACATGCCAAGGTTCTCATATTCCTTTTGCTCAAGGCATCAACTACTGTATTAGCTTTACCCAGATGATAATAAATTTGCAAGTCATAATCGTTGGTCAATTCGAGCCATGTCTCTGTCGTATATTTAGTTCCCTCTAAGTAAAGAAATACTTCAAGCTTTTGTGGTCTGTATGCACTTCACATTTAGGCCCATATAAGTATTGGGGCCAGAATTTCAATGCGAATACAACGGCAACAAGTTCTAAATCATGTGTCAAGTAATTCTTTTCATGCGGTTTTGGCTGTTGGGATGGGTAAGCAATTACTTTGCGATTCAGCATTAACATACAACGCAAATCTCTATAAGATGCATCACTAAACATTACGAAGTCTTCAGTACCTGACGGTAAGGTAAGGATTGGAGCTGTAGTCAATCTTGTCTTCAGTTCTTGGAATGTAGATTCCATCCAATCCGTCCAAACGAGTGGTTCTTCTTTTCCGGTCAATTGTGTCAATGGTACAACAATCTTAGAAAAGTCTGTGACAAATCTCCGATAGTAACCTACCCAACCCATAAAGCTATAAATTTCTATTACATTTGTTGGAGTAGGCCAATTAACAATTGCCTCAATTTCTATGGATCAACTGATATCCCCTCTCTATTAATGACATGCCCCATAAATGTTACTTCATTCGGCCAAAATTCACATTTCTTGAATTTCCCAAATAGTTGTTTCTCCTTCAGTGTTTGAAGGATAATTCTATGGTGTTGTTCATGTTCTTCATTACTTTTTGAATAAATCAGAATGTCAACAATAAAAACCATAACAAATTCATCCAAAAATGGTATAAAGATTCAATTCATTAGATCCATAAAGGCTGTGGGTGCATTGATAACTCTAAAAAATTCATAGTGTCCATACCTAGTCCAGAAAGTAGTGTTCTCTATGTCCTCAGCCAAAACTTTCAATTGGTGGTATCCCGATCTCAAATCAATCTTCAGAAATACCTGAGCCCCATGTAGCAGATCAAACAAATCATTAATTTGAGGCAAATGATATTTATTTTTAATAGTTACCTTGTTGAGTACTCGGTAATCAATACATAAGCGGAGTGTTCTGTCCTTCTTCTTCACAAACAACATAGGTGCACCCCGCGGTGTTGTGCTTGGACGGATGAACCCCTTATCAAGCAATTCCTATAACTAAACTTTTAATTTTTTCATTCTGAGCAGTTGACATACGGTATGGAGTTTTGGATATAGGTTGAGTACCCGATATCACATCAATTACAAATTCAATTTCTCTATCCACCAATTTCCTAGTCAACTCTTCCGGAAACACATTAGAAAAATCTTTCACTCCTGGTATATCATCTAGAGCAGCATTTGAAGTTTAAACATTCAGTATACTACACAAATACCCCTGGCCCCCCTTGTTAATCAGTTTACATGCTTTCATTGTAGAAATTAAGTATGGTGGGGGAACTACACCTCTCCCCTCAAAGTAAAATTTGCTTTGTCTTGAAGGTTGGAATATTACACATTTAGAAGCATAGTCCATAGTCACATAATATTTAGAGAGTTAGTCCATACCCAAAATAATGTCAAAGTGAATCATGTCTAAGGGTAAAAAATCAACATACAATGTTGCATTCTCAAGTAAAATTTCACATATAGGGTAAACGGATGAACGTAGGATAGATCCTTCTAATGGTGATGGGACACATAATAAATATCTAAACGTTTCCGAAGGTCTATTTAATCTAGGAGCCAATTGTATAGAAACAAAAGAATGGGTAGATCCTGAATCGATCAATACATATGCATATTGTCTACAATTAGAGAGTGTACCTGAGACTACAACTTTTGCATTTTGGGTGTCCCCCGGAACAAGAGCAAAAACCATTCCTTGCCTATGATTATCCTTTGTAGTAGACAATGTTGCATTGGCCTTTACATTCGATGTTGACCTAGTTGAGCTTGTAGCACCGCGGTTATCACGTTATCATGGTTGTGGACATTCCCTCGCTATGTGTCCCGTCTTCCTACATAGAAAACAAGCTCCCGTTGTCTGATAACACACACCTCTGTTTGTTCTTCCACAATCTCGACAAACCGGTGTTGAATTACCACTCTGACTTGAACTACTTGAATTTCCTGACTTTGCTTTCTTAGCCGTTGCTGAGGTTGCCCCTTTGTTCACATTCAAATTATGCCTTTTACTCCTCCATTCAAAATTCCGATTATGAGCAACTAGGTTTGCCTCTGACATGAGAGCCCTGTCTAAAACATCAACATATTTTGGTAGTTTCAACACATTAATTTTGTCAAGAATTACATCACAGAGACTGCCTTCAAATTTTATGGCCTTTTTGTAGTCTATATCAACGATATGCGGCGCAAACCATGCTAGTTCAGTAAATTGGGTTTCATACTTTGCCACTGATTTATTCACTTGCTTTAATTGTTCAAACTCTGTTACTTTTCAATCCCGAACACATTGCGGAAAGTATTTCTAGTAGAAAATCTCTAAGAACTAAGTCCAACTAATTTCCCTCTTAGTATCTCGTACAAACATCCACCATCTCATCGCCTCATCTTCTAAGTAAAGGTAGCCAACAGGACTTTTTGTGTCTCTGTGCACGAAAACACTTCAAATAATTTTTCAATTCCTAACACCTAAGCCTCAGCCTTTAACAGATCAATTTCCCGATGAAACGAGGGCAGCTTTATCTTTTCGAATTCTCCGGTGAGGGTAATGGTTCGGCCATCTGTTTGGTGATCCTGTACTGGTGGTACAAGCACTGGAGGTGGGGGTGGTGGTTATTGTTGCTGCCTTTGGCTTTCATCCATATCGTGGATTATTCTTTCCATTTGGTCAAGTCAGTTGGAGGTAGACTCCTCAAATTCTCCCCCCCTTGTTCTCACCATTATCTATATGAAACTTGTATTATAACAAATACATGGTATGCACACATAGACATATGCACATTTTCAAAAGTTACCTATTTTTGATATTCAAATGCATATGAATGCAATCCTCAAGTTATTTCAAGACACCTTATTGCTCAATAGACAGTGAGTAAGATATAACTCGTGCCCTGATACCAAAACTGTCAAGACCTAAACCCGTGCCTAGAGGTTTAGGCCGTGACCGGCCAGTAATCCAAGATTTCCTCCGGCCTCAAAGACAAAATTGATAATCGAAAATAATTACGCGGCACTACAGAAACAATATTAAAATACAACCATGTTCATCGACTGGTACATACATAAAAATCCATAAGTAATTAAAACTTCAACCTTTCTCATAGATACGAGCACATAGTTACTTCAAACATCTTAAATAGTTATACAAAATATCCTTACATAACAAGTTCCAAAACAAAAGGAAACAAAGAAGTAGGGTTAACATAACTTGGTTCCACATGAGTCCAAGATCACCCCATTACAAAGGCACTTCAAAGCGGCTTGATAGAGGGGTGGACTTTTGAGGTTGCTTTAAACTTGACGCTCCATGTGGTCACCTGTATATATATATAGGGAAATGGGGTGAGCCAAAGCCCAGTGAGTAATACCAGTATAAAGAGGTTAAATGGAATATGTCTATTGTAAAAGAAAATCATATCATATGGGTTCTGGAGCAAATCATAATTGAATACTTGTTGTGTCAAAGTTCATAAATCGAAATCATATGTGGTGTATCTAATAATGCAACAAATGGCCCAAAGGCATAGCGAATGGACCACACGGGTTTAATGAAACGACCATATAGGTCAAGCAAAGGGACCACTTGGGTGAACATTAGAGATCTCTGTACACATATAACAAAGGGCGCCATGGTATTGTTTCCCTCGAGCGAGAACCTTATAGCAAAGGGCCATGGTATTGTTACCCCAATGTGAGGGTCTTATAGAAAGGGCCACGGTATTGTTACCCCTAGGCAAGGGCTACACTAAGGATGCCACAACTACATTTCAAAAGAGACAATCATTGAATCTTATAGAAATAGCATTTCAAAATAATATTCTTATGGTAAATTAAAATACACTTTAACAACAAATCTTTACAAAGATACTACTCACAGCAGCCTGGTTCTGATGTTAGACCTCGGTTAACCACTTACACAAAACACATAGCACAGATACACATTGAAACACACGTTCGTAACAAATGGTGTATCTTAATTGACACTCTTACATGTGTTTCTAGTTTATTCCATGACTAAGGGTGTCTAAATGATGCGTACGAATGCCCAAAGGGGCTTGACGATGGAATTCTGCTCCTAAGAGTGTTTGTCAAAATTTGCTGAAAACAAGGTTTTCGCTCGAGCGCACCTTTGGTTGCTTGAGCGGTGTGGCTTGATTGCAAAAGTACTAGATACTAGAAATGTGCGCTCGATGGTCAGTCGAGCCAAGTGCTGAACAAATTTGAGTTCGCTCAAGCGCACACTCTATTGCTCGAGCCAACTGCCAAGGTTTGAAAAAATGCTAGATGCATGCGAAGTTCGCTCGAGTGAACTGGATGAATTCTTGGTTTTCCAGAACTGAGTTTGAATTTCAAAAACACACCTTACATGCTCAAAGCTTGCATGGCTGGACTGAATAGCTTAGAAACTTTTCATAAAACTTGGATTCCTGAAAAGTATGCAATCATGATCTCAAATACTTTTTCAATTCCTCAAAACAAAACTCCAAATTCAATATTCTTGCCATGCATGTGTCAAATTCAACTCTTTTCTTTACAAAACATGATCATATGAAATGTTAAGTGCGAAATCATGAAGAACCTTAAGAAATAACATGTGTAAGTCCCATGAATAGATGAATTTATAGAAAACTATGTTCATAGATGGATAATTATGCATGCATGTACTTAATTTACTCAAACTCACTATATTCATGGTGATTCTTACTCTTTTCTTTCAAATTCATGCAAAATGATTCTATACTACGTGAATTCATCTTCCAACATGGATTGCCTTCATGAATTATGGTTAAGGATCATACCTAGAGCTTAAATTTGGCCTTAAATTAGCTTAATCCCTTCAAACTCTCTTTATTTCCCTTGAATTCATCTTCTCTCTCTACAAGTGTTCACTCTCTATCAGTAATTTTCAGCTCAAGGAATTGATGTAGAATGAGTTAATTAGGCTCATATAACATATATATAGGTGGAATAGTGCTAAGCTAATTAAATGAGATTAAGGCTAATCAATTAAGCTTAATTCCAAACAAGTCTAATTAATTTATTCTAATTATTTTGATCTGAATCAAATTTAATTAAATGTTCCATATAGTTCTAAATATTTCAATTAGCCTATTGAACTAGTCAATTTCTATGTTGGTATTTTAATAGATAATTCACAAACAGACAGATAAGCATCAATTAAGTACATAATCTTGCAAGTTTTCTCAATGAAATAATATATATAAGAATAATATAGAGGTTAGGATCGGCACAGTCTCTCCCCCTTAGGAAGTTTGGTCCTCAAAACTTTCAGTTACCTCCATTCAGAGACAACTCTGGGTTGTGTTGTCTCATCTCATCCTGCCATGTAGCTTCCTTTTCGTAGTGTTCTTTCCATTCAACTATCCCCATAGAAATCTATGTATTCCTCAACTGTTTGACTTGTCGATCAATAATCTGAATTGGCATTTCTTCATAGATCATGTCATCATATTCGGTGGTAATCTATGACATGGAATGAATCTCCAAGATATCTGCAAAGCATTTATATGAGAAATATATTGTGCATCTCCTTCATTCCTGACAGTAAAGCAATACGATTAGCAACAGGGCAATGCCTTTCTAGAATATGAATTGTCCTAATGTAGCATGGAGTCAATTTTTCTTTTGTGCCAAACCTTGTTTGCCCTTTCATTAGTGTTACTCTGATAAACACATGATCTCCCACTTCAGATTTCAAATTCCTCATTCTCTGGTCAGCATAGCTTTTCTGCCGGCTTTGGGCACTCTTGAGCCTCTGTTGGATGATTTTTATCTTCTCGGTTGTGTCTTGCACAAGTTCAGACTGATACAAAGCTCTATCACCAACTTCTGTCCGACAAACTGGAGACTTACACTTCTTTCCAAACAACGCCTCATATGGTGCCATGCCGATACTTCAATGGAAACTATTGTTATAAACAAACTTAGCCAATGGTAGGTAAGTTTCCTAGCTACCTTGAAATTCTAAGACACACATATGAAGCATATTTTCTAATGTTTGGATAGTTCTCTCAGTTTGCTCATCAGTTTGTGGATGAAAGGCAGTGCTGAATCTCAAATATGTGCCCATTGCCTGTTGCAAACTTTGCCAGAATCTAGAAACAAATTTTGGAACCCTATCTAACACAATATATACTGGAATCCTATGTAATCGAACGATCTCATCAATATAAATAGTGGCAAGTCTGTAAGCATTAAATGGAGTTTTTATTGCAAGAAATTGAGTAGATTTCGTCAATCTATCAACAATAATCCAAATAGAATTTATACCTCTAGATCTTCTAGGTAGACCGATAATGAAGTCCATAGTTATATGTTCCCACTTCCATTCTGGAATAAGAAATGACTGAAGTAGCCCTACCAATTTTTGTTGTTTAGCTTTAACTTGTTGACTGAAATTTCATTCTTCATGTTTGGCCACCAGTATACTTGTTTCAAGTCTTGATACATTTTGGTTTTCCCCGAATGCATAGCAAATATTGACATGTGAGCCTCTTCTAAAATTCTTCTTTTTAATTATGCATCATTAGGAACATAAAATCTTCCTTGAAATTTCATTACTTGTTCTTCAATAGTGAATCCTAGTCTAGGCTTAGTTTCAAACTCATCATACATTTTCTTAAGAAATTGGTCTTCTCTCTGTTTCTGTTTGATCTTTTAAATGATAGCGGGTTGTGCGGACATTGCGGCCAAGATACTATCTTGCCTATGATACACAACTTCTATCTCAAGTCAGTTTAGATCTTGCAGAAGTTCCTTTCGATCAGCAAGTAGACATGTCAAGGTTCCCGTATTCCTTCTTCTTCAGGCATCAACTACGATATTATCTTTACCCGGATGATAATAATTTGCAGGTTATAATCCTTGATCAATTCGAGCCCTCATCTCTGTCGCATATTTAGTTCTTTCTGGGTAAAGAATTACTTTGTCGTGACCCGAACCCGCCCCTATGGGTTAAGGATATAACCGGCCAGTAATCAAGGGATTACCTATGGTCTCAAACCAAATAAGACAAATCTCAACAGAGTAAAGGGGCCAAACGGAAGCAAATTTAAAACTTTTGTCCATAGAGTTGTGCTTACATGGCACATCATAATAGTCCATATATATACCTGTTAATAACTCACATCAAAGGGATAATAACACAAAGTTCTGTACATACAGGATCATTCAAGTCTAAGTCAGTCAAACCCAAAGTTTATATACAAAAGTAATCCAATGTTTTCACCGATATAACAAAACTACATCAAAAGAACAAAAGAGGTGAAGACAAGTCTCGTGCGTGAGACGATTAGGCTGACTCTTCAAAACCTTAACTGTTTCTCACATATTTCATCGAGGCTGGGTTTGGACATCCCTTGGTTCACCTACATACACATGAATGAGCGTGAGCGAAAGCCTAGTGAATAATATCAAATAAAGAAGGTACATGAATGAGATTCACATATATCAAATGGCCTTTGGCCCATTTAGTATACTATTTCGTGCATTATTTAATACATTAGGCGATTCAAGCCCGAACATATCAAACGGCCTCTGGCCCACTACATCCTTAGCAGACGGCCTCAAGCCCAAATCATTGATGTCCAACGGCCTTTGGCCCAATCGTCCATGTCAAATGGCCTTTGGCCCCATCATTCATATCAAACGGTGTCCAACGGCCTTTGGCCCAATCATTAATGTTAAACGGTGTCCGACGGCCTTTGGCCCAATCATTCATATCAAACGGTGTCCAATGGCCTTTGGCCCAATCATTCATGTCAAACGGCCTTTGGCCTAGTCAATTGTATTCAACGGCCTTTGGCCCAACCATATGGCATAACAAATATTTGTCCACAATTCAATTTAACAAGCTTATAAGACTAATATGGAAATAAGCATTTGGACAAATAACATACTTCAAATATCTTTACTAAGATATTACTCACAGTATTCTACCGGTGGATTTGCCCTGGAGCTCGACCCTACGCATTACATAACACATATGGGTCACAATTGATTCAATCCGTTCTTAATTCATACATCCCTCTTAGGCTTCTTTCTTAATCTTTTAATTCATTCATAATGCTCAATGCATGCCTAAGAGTACTTAAAAGTGAAAGAGAACGGAAAATGAAACACATAACACCTTTACAAATTTTCTGAAACAGGGGTCCCCGCTCGAGCGTAGGTTCCGACGCTCGAACGGACCCTCATGGTCTGCAAAAATGCTGGTTACCTCGCATCTACGCTCGGGCGTGAATTCGGACACTCGAGCTGAATGTCACACTACATGGCTCCCCGCTCGAGCATGAATATCCCCGCTCAAGCGGACATCCATGTCTGCAAAAGTGCTGGGAACCAGCATTTCATGCTCGAGCGGCCATTACCCCGCTCGAGTGGACAGGTCGGATTCTGGAAATTCCAAGAAACTGCTTGAAGCTCAACTTGCATTCAAACCCATGTATCTTGCATATTATGAATCGAACTTCACATACACATTTACTAACATGATACAACACCAAATTCATCCCATTATGATGCTCAAATCTCATGAATTAATTACATGCATGCCTCAATTCACACCAAACTTATTTCCAACATAACAATTTCTTGTATCCAAAACTCATACTCTTGTGAATTGTACATGCATGTGAGATATAGCTCCCATTCTCAATTCACATGATGTAGAGATGACCAAAAACATGAACTTTAACCAAAATTCAACATGGATCATGTATTTCAAGCTCCAACATACAAATTCATGGCAATTTCTTACATGGATGTGTGCATTGACTTCCAATTCATCCAAACCAACTCAATTTCATCATAATCAATTTAATTCATGTTCTTGATCACCACTCAACTTTGAATTCACAAAGTTACAAACTAAAATCCATGAATTTACTCACCTAAGGGCTTCAATTTCCACAATTGTAGTTAAATCTTGAGTCTAGCCTTCCAATTTCACAACTTTGAGCCAAACACACAATTCTCCTTCTCTCTCTCTCTCTCTAGATCCGGCCTCTCCCTCTCTCTCTGGAGTTTAAAATCTAATCTTGAGCTCAAAACTAAAGGAAGGCGGGTGTATAATGCCCCTTTTATAGTCCCTCTCTTAATCAAATTGATTAGAGTTAAATAATAGAGCTTAATTAATCATTCTGAATCTAATTGTTTTGATCCAAATCAGTTTCTAATTGTTTTTCACCACAGGGTCTAAAAATTATGCCAATCACAATGGCGTGGTCAATTTCGGGTTTTGTGGCCGGTAAGGCTTTCAATTTAAATTCTGAAGCAGATAATCAAACAGGTTTTCCTACAGTGAACAGATAGAATTTCAAAACCACATATATTCATATAAATGGCACTCAAAATCATATCAAACACATAGTCACAATCATAATTAAGATTAATTGGCATAATACGGACCAGGGTTATCACAGTTTTCCCCCTTTCAGGAAGTTTGGTCCTCCAAACTTATTTTACCTCCATCAGGAAACAAATGTGGATAGCGTAGTCACATTTCGTCTTTTTTTTCCCATGTAGCATCCATCCCATAGTGTTCTTTCCATTCCACTTTCACCATCGGGATGGACTTGCTTCTCAACTGTTTCACTTGCCGGTCAGTGATTCGTTCTGGCCATTCTGTGTATTCCATATTTTCATTAAGAGCTATCCGGTGATAATCAATCAAATGAAATGGATCTCGGAGATAACCCCTCAACATCGACACATGAAACACATTATGGATTTGCTCGAATCCCGATGGCAAAGAAACTCTATACGTAACTGAAACAAGTTTTTCCGGAATCTGAAACGGCCCAATGTAATGGGGCGACAATTTACCTTTCTTTCCAAATCTTACTTGGCCCTTCATCGGCGTCACGCGAATAAACACATGATCACCGACCTTATATTCAAGAGGTCTTCTTCGAACATCCGCATAATTCTTTTGTCAACTCTGTGCTATCTTAAGCCTTTGCTGAATAATTCGGACTTTCTTAAAAGTGTCTTGCACAATTTCGGGCCAAAGAGGAGCTCTATCCCCGACTTCTGTCCAACAAATTGGTGATCTACACCTTCTACCATACAAAGCCTCGTATGGTGCCATACCGATTCTGGAGTGGAAGCTGTTATTGTATGCAAACTCTGCTAGTGGCAAATAGTCTTCCCAACTCCCTTGAAAATCTAAAGCACACATTCTGAGCATGTCTTCTAAGGTCTGTATGGTCCGTTCTGATTGTCCGTCTGTTTGTGGGTGGAATGCGGTACTAAACCTCAATTCTATCCCCATAGCCCTTTGCAAACTTTTCCACAATCTAGACACAAATTTCGGATCTCTATCCGAGACAATAGATACCGGAACACTGTGTAAACGAACAATCTCATCAACATATATAGTAGCCAGTTTATAAGCATCAAATGTAGTTCTAACAAGTAAAAAATGTGCAGATTTAGTCAGTCTATCAACTACAACCCAAATAGAATCCATAACTCGAGGAGTCCGAGGTAGACCAACAACAAAATCCATAGTCACATGCTCCCACTTCCATTCAGGAATAGGGAGAGGTTGAAGTAGACCACCCGGTTTCTGATGTTCAGCTTTAACCAGCTGACATTGAAGACATTTGGACACATACTCTGCAATTTCTTTCTTCATTTTAGGCCACCAATAGCTTTGTTTCAAATCCCAATACATTTTGTTATTGCCCGGATGCATAGCAAACACTGACTTGTGAGCTTCATCTAGAACTCTTTTCTTTAGTTCCGGAATATCTGGGACACACATTCGGTTTCGAAACCTCAACACTTCGCTTTCAATGCTGAATTCTGCTTTCAGACTTGTCTCAAATTCATCAATCACTTTCTTGAGGAATTCATCCTCTTTTTGTTTCTGTTTAATCTCATCAATGATTGTCGGTTCGGCTAAAATTACGGCTATCAGTCCGCCCTGTTCACACAGTACTACCTCAATCTCGGACTTCTCAAAATCATGCAAGATTTCTTTCTGTTCAGTAAGCAAACAAGCCAAATTCCCCATCAATTTTCTGCTCAATGCATTAACAACTGTATTGGCTTTCCCAGGGTGATACTGGATCTCAAGGTCATAGTCTTTTATCAGTTCGAGCCATCTTCTCTATCAATTTAACTATTTCTGTGTAAAGAAGTATTTCAGACTTTTGTGATCTGTGTACATTTCACACTTTGCCCCATACAAATAATGCCGCTAGATTTTTAGAACAAATACAACTGCGGCCAATTCTAAATCATGTGTTGGGTAGTTTTTCTCACGTGGTCTCAATTGCCGAGAGGCATAAGCCATTACCCTTCCATTCTGCATTAATACACAACCCAAACCTTTATAAGATGCATCACTGAAAATTACAAAGTTTTCTGTACCTGTGGGCAATGCCAACACTGGCGCAGTGGTTAGTCTCATTTTCAGTTCATGAAAGGTAGATTCTCTTTCGTCATTCCATTCAAATGGTTGCCCTTTGCCCGTCAGTTGGGTAAGAGGCACAACTACTTTTGAAAAGTCTTTTCACAAACCTCCTGTAGTACCCAACTAAGCCCATGAAACTGCGGACTTCTGTTACATTTGCCGGCGTAGGCCAATCCACAATTGCCTCTATTTTCTGTGGGTCCATTGAAATCCCCTCTTTGTTGATAACATGCCCTAAGAAAATAACTTCATCTAACCAAAACTCACATTCTTTAGTTTGGCAAATAATTTCTTTTCTCTAAGTGTTTGCAAGACGGTTCTCAAATGATGTTCATGTTCAAGTCTATTCTTTGAATATATCAAGATATCATCAATAAAGACCACAACAAAATCATCAAGGTAAGTCTTAAATATTCGGTTCATTAGGCCCATAAATACTGCAAGAGCATTAGTCACCCCAAATGGCATAACAAGAAATTCATAATGGCCATACCTTGTCTGAAACGCAGTTTTCTCAACATCTTCTGCTTTCACTTTCAGCTGGTGATACCCGAATCTCAAATCAATTTTGGAAAACACTTGTGATCCCTACAACTGGTCAAACAGGCCATCAATACGAGGTAAGGGATATTTATTCTTTACTGTTACCTTATTCAGTTCTCGGTAGTCAATACACAAGCGCAAGGTTCCATCATTCTTCTTCACAAATAATATCGGTGCACCCCATGGTGAAGTTCTAGGTCGAATAAACCCTTTATCTAGTAAATCTTGCAACTGTTCCTTCAATTCTTTCATTTCAGCAGTAGCCATTCTGTAGGGAGTTTTAGAAATAGGCTGAGTGCCTGGCACAATTTCAATAGTAAACTCTATCTCCCTGTCCACCAATTCTCCTGGTAATTCACTTGGAAACACATCTGGGAATTCACTAACAATAAGGATGCTACTCAATTCGTCAGTCACAATTTGCTCAGATAACACACAACACAGGTAAGCCTGGCACCCCTTCCTGATCAATTTACATGTTTTCATTGCAGATATTAAGTAAGGTGGAGGCACTACCTCGTTACCCACAAATACAATTTCTTCCTATTTCGGTGGTTTAAACACAACCCATTTTGTTACACAATCAATGGTGGCACAATATTTAGTTAACCAATCCATGCCCAGAATTACATCGAAATGTCTAAAGTTCAAGGGCAATAAGTCTACATACAGAATAGCATTCCCAAGACGCATGTGACCAAATCGATATACAGATGCACACAACACAGATTCCCCAGACGGAGCACACAAACATAGCAAATATGGTAATGGTTCTAGAGGTCTACTCAGTCTAGATGCAAATGCACAAGTTACGAAATAGTGCGTTGATCCAGAGTCAATTAACACAAAAGCATCCTGATTGCATATAGGAATAGTACCTGAGACAACGATGTCAGCATTCCGTGTATTGCCCGGAACAAGCGCAAAAACTCGTCCTTGCCTCACGGCATCTCCGGTAGTAGTAGATCTCATAGTATTCCCTGGTTTTGGGATTGACGCTGTCGAGCTAGCAGCTAACTTTCCACTATTTTGATTGTAATCTCGGGCCATATGCCCCGTTTTACCACATTTAAAACAAGCCCCTAACACGCGATAACAAACTCCATGGTGCCTTTTGCTACAAATATTGCACATTGGAGAGGTATCTCGGGAAGAGTTAGAAGTACTTGAGGAGCCTGTATTTTGCTTTTTTGAAAATTTCTTCTTCGAGAAGAAGCCCTGTCTTTTATTACCTTTCCAGTCAGTTGTTGATTTGGCCTGTCTAGCTATGTTAGCTTCTGATATTATGGCCCGGTCTAGCACCCCAATACAGGTTTCCAGCTTGAGGAGATTCACCCTTTCTAAAATGTCACTTCGAAGCCCACCTTCAAAATGCCTTGCTTTCTTATAGTCGGTATCGATCATGTGTGGTGCAAACCTAGCCAATTTAGTGAATTTGGCCTCATACTCGGCTACTGTCATATTGTCTTGTTTCAGTTCCATGAACTCCGATACTTTCCTGTCACGGACACACTGAGGGAAGTACTTATCGTAGAAAACTTCCAGGAATCTCACCCAACCAATGTCTTTATGATTCTCACGCATTAACATCCACCATCTTCTTGCTTCATTTTCTAGCATAAAGGTGGCTAAAAGTACTTTCTGTGTCTCTGAACAAGGAAACACTTCAAACAGCTTTTCAATGCCAAGAACCCATGCCTCGGCCTTCAATGGATCTAATCCCCCATGAAACTGTGGTGGTTTCATTTTCTTAAACTCTTTGGTGAGGGCTATTATTCGGTCATCATTCTGATTATCTTGCATAGGTGGTACTGGAGGAGGAGGCGGAGGATGTGGTTGTTGCCACTGCTGTTGTTGCCTCAGTGTTTCTGCCATTTCTTGAATCAATTTTTCCATCATATCCATTATGGCAGTAGTGGACTCCTCTATTTCATCACCTCTTGTTCTAACCATTTGATTAGACTTGCATTATTCTCTATACAAAAGTTTCACAAGTATGCATATACTAAAGAGCATATATATTCACATAATTTGCAATGCAAGTAAATCAAAAACATATAGCACATAATCATTTATTTCAAAGCATTTAAACACAGTCTCAATGTTTACAAATTCCTACCTATCACATGAATGCATCCTAGATCTTTTCTAGATGCTTATTGCTTTTTTGAACAAGTGTGTGAGTTATTAACTCGTGCTCTGATATCACTCTATCATGACCCGAACCCGCCCCTATGGCTTAAGGATATAACCGGCTAGTAATCAAGAGATTACCTACGGCCTCAAACCAAACAAGACATATCTCATCAGAGTAAAGGGGCCAAACGAAAGCAAATTTGAAACTTTTGTCCATAGAGCTGTGCTTACATGGCACATCATAGCAGTCCATATATATACCTGTTAATAACTCACATCAAAAGGATAATAACACAAAGTTCTGTACATACAGGATCATTCAAGTCTAAGTCAGTCAAACCCAAAGTTTATATACAAAAGTAATCCAATGTTTTCACCGATATAACAAAACTATATCAAAGGAACAAAAGAGGCGAAGACAAGTCTCGTGCGTGAGACGTTTGGCTGACTCTTCAAAACCTTGACTGTTTCTTACATATATAACCGAGGCTGGGTTTGGACATCCCTTGGTTCAACTACACACACATGAATGAGTGTGAGCGAAAGCCCAGCGAATAATATCAAATAAAGAAGGTACATGAATGAGATTCACATATATCAAACGGCCTTGGGCCCATTTAGTTTTCTATTTCGTCCATTATTTAATACATTAGGCGATTCAAGCCTGCACATATCAAACGGCCTCTGGCCCACTATGTCCTTAACAGACGGCCTCAAGCCCAAATTATTGATGTCCAATGGCCTTTGGCCCAATTGTCCATGTCAAACGGCCTTTGGCCCCATCATTCATATCAAATGGTGTCCAACGGCCTTTGGCCCAATCATTCATGTCAAACGGTGTCCGACGGCCTTCGGCCCAATCATTCATGTCAAACGGCCTTTGGCCCAGTCAATTGTATCCAACGGCCTTTGGCCCAACCATATGGCATAACAAATATTTGTCCACAATTCAATTTAACAAGCTTATAAGACTAATATGGAAATAAGCATTTGGACAAATAACATACTTCAAATATCTTTACTAAGATATTACTCACAGTGTTCTGCCGGTGGATTTGCCCTGGAGCTCGACCCTGCACATTACATAACACATATGGGTCACAATTGATTCAATCCGTTCTTAATTCATTCATCTCTCTTAGGCTTTTTTCTTAATCTTTTAATTCATTCATAACGCTCAATGCATGCCTAAGAGTACTTAGAAGTGAAAGAGAACGGAAAATGAAACACTGAACACCTTTACAAATTTTCTGAAAGAGGGGTCCCGGTTCGAGCGTGGGTTTCAACACTCGAGCGGACCCTCATGGTCTGCAAAAAAATTGGTTATCTCACTTCTACGCTCGGGCGTGAATTCGGACGCTCGTGCTGAATGTCACACTACATGGCTCCCCGCTCAGGCGTGAATATCCCCGCTCGAGCGGACATCCATGTCTGCAAAAGTGGTAGGAACCAGCATTTCATACTCAAGCGGCTATTACCCCACTCGAGCAAACATGCCGGGTTTTGGAAATTCCAGCAAACTGCTTGAAGCTCAACTTGCATTCAAACCCATGTATCTTGCATATTATGACTCGAACTTCACATACACATTTACTAACATGATACAACACCAAATCCATCCCATTATGAAGCTCAAATCTCATGAATTAATTACATGCATGCCTCAAATCACACCAAACTTATTTCCAACATAACAATTTCATATATCCAAAACTCATACTCTTGTGAATTATACACGCATGTGAGATATAGCTCCCATTCTCAATTCACATGATGTAGAGATGACCAAAAACATGAACTTCAATCAAAATTCAACATGGATCATGTATTTCAAGCTCAAACATACAAATTCATGGCAATTTCTTACATGCATGTGTGCATTGACTTCCAATTCATCAAAACCAACTCAATTTCATCATAATCAATTCAATTCATGTTCTTGATCACCACTCAACTTCGAATTCACAAAGTTACAAACTAAAATCCATGAATTTACTCACCGAAGGGCTTTAATTTCCACAATTGTAGTTAAATCTTGAGTCTAGCCTTCCAATTTCACAACTTTGAGCCAAACACACAATTCTCCTTCTCTCTCTATCTCTAGAGCCGGCCTCTCCCTCTCTCTCTAAAGTATAAAATCTGATCTTGAGCTCAAAACTAAAGGAAGGTAGGTGTATAATGCCCCTTTTATAGTCCCTCTCTTAATCAAATTGATTAAAGTTAAATAATAGAGCTTAATTAATCATTCTGAATCTAATTGTTTTGATCCAAATCAGTTTCTAATTGTTTTTCACCACAGGGTCTAAAAATTATGCCAATCACAATGGCGTGGTCAATATCGGGTTTTGTGGCCGGTAAGGCCTTCAATTTAAATTCTGAAGCAGATAATCAAACAGGTTTTCCTATAGTGAACAGATAGAAATTCAAAACCACATATGTTCATATAAATGGCACTCAAAATCAAATCAAACACATAATCACAATCATAATTAAGATTAATTAGCATAATACGGACCAGGGTTATCACATCACGCTTCTGTGGTCTGTATACACTTCAAATTTAGCCCTATATAAGTAGTGGCGCCAGATTTTCAATGCGAACACAACGGTGTCAAATTCCAAATCATGCGTCTGGTAATTCTTTTTATGAGGTTTTAGCTATCGGGACGTGTAAGCAATTACCTTTCCATTCTACATTAAAATACAAACCAAATCTCTATAAGATGCATTACTAAAAATTACAAAGCCTTCAATACTTAAGGGTAAGGTAAGGATTGGAGCTGTAGTCAATCTTGTCTTTAATTCTTGGAATGCAAATTCCCTCTGATCCGTCCAGACGAATGGTTCTCCTTTTTGGGTCAATTGCGTCAATGGTACGATAATCTAAAAAAAGTCTCAAACAAATCTTCAGTAGTAACCTGCCAAACCCCGTAAAGTTCCGAATTTCTGTTATGTTAGTTGGAGTAGGCCAATTAATAATTGCCTCAATTTTCTGTGGGTCAGCAGATATCCCCTCTTTATTAATGACATGCCCCAAAAATGTTACTTCATTCAGCCAAAATTCATACTTTTTGATTTTCCCAAATAGTTGTTTCTCCCTAAGTGTTTGAAGGATAATTCTAAGGTGCTGTTCATATTCTTCCTTACTCATTGAATAAATTAGAATGTCATCAATAAAAACCATAACAAATTCATCCAAAAATGGTTTAAAGATTTGATTCATTAGATCCATAAAGGCTGCAGATGCATTGATAACTCCAAAAGGCATGACTAAAAATTCATAGTGTCCACACCTGGTCCAAAAAGTAGTTATCTCTATCTCCTCAGCTTGAACTTTGAACTGGTGGTATTCCAATCTCAAATTAATCTTCAAAAATACCTGAGCCTCCTATAATTGATCAGAAAAATCATTAATCCCAGGAAAATAATATTTATTTTTAATAATTACCTTGTTGAGTTCTCAGTAATCAATACATAAGAGAAGTGTTCCATCCTTTTTCTTTACAAACAACACAAGTGCTCCCCATGGTGATGTGATTGGCCAGATGAATCCCTTATCAAGAAATTCCTGCAACTTAACGTTTAATTCTTTTATTTCAGCAATAGACGTACGGTATGAAGTTTTGGATATAGGTTGAGTACCCAGTATCGCATCAATTACAAATTCAATTTCTCTGTCAACCAATTTCCCAAGTAACTCTTCCAGAAACACATCAGAAAAATCTTTCATAGTCGGTATATCATCTAGAATGGCATTTGAAGTTTGAAAATTTATTATACTACACAAATACCCCTGACACCCCTTGTTAATCAGTTTACGTGCTTTCATTGTAGAAATTAAGTGTGGTGGGGGAACTACATCTCTCCCCTCAAAGAAAAACTCGTTTCGTACTGGAGGTCGGAATATTACACGTTTAGAAGCGCAATATATAGTCGCATAATATTTAGACAGTCAGTCCATACCCAAAATAATTTAAAAGTTTGTCACGTCTAAGGGTAATAAATCAACATACAATGCAACATTCTCAAGTAAAATTTCACATGCTAGGTAAACGGATGAACATAGCATAGATCTTTCTAACGGTGATGACACACAGAATATATATCTCAAAGTTTCCGAAGGTCTATTCAATCTAGGAGCAAATTGCATAGAAACAAAAGAATGGATAGACCCTAAATCAATTAATACATACGCATACTGTCCGCAAATAGAGAGTGTACCAGAGACTATAGTTTCTGCATTTTGGGTGTCCCTTGGAACAAGAGCAAAAACCCTTCCTTGTCTCTGATTATCCCTGGTAGTAGATGGTGTTACGTTGCCCCTTTGTTCACATTCAAATTCTGCCTTTTACCTCTCTATTCAAAATTCTGATTACGAGTAGCCAGGTTTGCCTCTGACATGAGAGCCCTGTCTAAAACATCAACATATTTGGGTAGTTTCAACACATTAATTCTATCAAGAATTGCGTCACAGAGACCTTCTTCAAACTTTCTGGCCTTTTTGTTATCTGTATCGACCATATGCGGTGCAAGCCATGCTAGTTCAGTAAACTGTGCTTCATATTCTGCCAGTGACTTATTCCTTTGCTTTAACTGTTCAAACTCAATTACTTTCCTATTCCGAACACATTGCAGAAAGTATTTCTCATAGAAAATCTCTAAGAACCGACTCCAACTAATTCCCCTATTAGTATCTCATACCGACACCCATCATCTGCTCGTTTCATCTTCTAAAGTAAATGTAGCCAATAAGACTTTTTGTGTCTCTGTGCACGAAAATACGTTAAATAATTTTTCAATTCCTAACACCCAAGCCTCAGCCTTTAACAAAACAATTCCACCATGAAACAAGGGTGGCTTCATCTTTTTGAATTCTCTAGTGAGGGTAATGGTTTGGCTATTTGTTTGGTGATCCTGTACCGGTGGTATGAGCATCAGAGGTAGGGGTGGTGATTGCTATTGTAGCCATAGGCTTTTAGCCATATCGTGGATCATTCTTTCCATCCAGTCAAGTCGGTTGGAGATAGTCTCCTCCAATTCATCCCCCCTTGTTCTCATTATTATATATATGAAACTTGTATTATAACAAATGCATGGTATCCACACATATACATATACACGTTTTCAAAAGTTGCCTCATTTTGATATTCAAATGCAAAGGAATGCAATCCTTAAGTCATGTCTAGACAAATTATTTCTCAATAGATAGTGAGTGAGGTATAACTCGTGCTCTAATACTAAAACTATCATGAACCAAACCCGCCCCTAGAGGTTTAAGCTGTGACCGACCAGTAATCCCAGATTATCTGTACCCTCAAAGACAAATCTGATAATTGAAAATAATAACGGGGCACTGCAAAAGCAATATTGAAATACAACCATATCCATCAAGCGGTGCATACATGAAAATCCATACATAATTAGAACTTTAACCTTCCTTATAAATACGAACACATAGTTACTTCAAACATCTGAAACACTTATACAAAATATCCTTAAATAACAAGTTCCAAAACAAAAGAAAACTAAGCAGTAGGGTTGACATAACTTGGTTCCACAAGAGTCCAAGATCGCCTCATTACAGAGGCACTTCAAAGCAGCTTGACAAAGGGGGGGACTTCTGAGGTTACTTTAAACTTGACACTCCATGTGCTCACCTATATATAGAACTAGTCAATTTCAGCATAAAGAGGTAAAATGAATGATGTCGATTGTAATACAAAATCATATCACACGGGTTTTGAAGAAAATCATAACTGAATAATTGTCGTATCAAAGTTCACAAATCATAATCATATATGGTACATCCAATAGTGCAGCAATAGGCCTGAAGGCATAGCAAAGGGACCACATAGGTCTAACGAATGGACCATAAAGATTAAATGAAGGGACCACTTGAGTCAGCATCAGAGATCTTTGTGCACATATAACAAAGGGCCACAAAATTGTTTCCCCCGGGCAAGGGTCTTATAGCAAAGGGCCATGGTATTGTTGCCCCCATGTTAGGGCTACACTAAGGATGCCATAGCTGCATTTCAAAAGAGGCAATCATTCATTCTTATCAAAATAGCCTTTCAAAATAATGTTCTTGCAGTAAATCAAAATAGACTTTAACAACATATCTTTACAAATATACTACTCATAGTGGGCTGGTACTGATGTTAGACCTCGGTTGACTACCTACACAAAACACATAACATAGATACATATTGAAACACACGTTCATAACAAATGGCATATCTTAATTGATTTGCTTACGTATGTTTCTAGCTTATTCCATGACTAAGATGTCTAAATGATCCTAAAGAATGCCTAAAAGGGCATGAGGATGCAATTATGCACCTAAGAGTGTTGGTGAAAATTTGCTGAAAATGGGGTCTTCGCTTGAGCACACCTTTCTTCGCTCGAACGATGTGGCTTGACTGCAAAAGTACTGGACGCTATCACTGTGGGCTCGATGGTCGCTTGAGCCAATTGCTGAACAAAGTTAAGTTCGCTCGAGCGCACAGTTGGTCGTTGAAGCCAACTGCCAAGGTCTGCAAAAATACTAGATGCATGCGAAGTTTTCTCGAGCCACTGATCCTTTGCTCGAGCGTACAGGACGAATTATGGGTTTTCCAAAACTGAGTTTGAAGTTCAAAAACACACCTTACATGTTCAAAGCCTGCATGGCTAGACTCAAAAGCTTAGAAACTCTTCATAAAACATGGATTCTTGAAAATTATGCAACCATGATCTCAAATACTTTTTCAATCCTTCAAAACAAAACTCCAAATTCAATATTCTTGCCATGCATGTGTCAAATTCAACTCTTTTCTTTAGAAGACATGATCATATGAAATGTTAAGTGTGAAATCATGAAGAACCTTAAGAATAACATGTGTAAGTCCCATGCATGTATGAATTTATAGAAAACTTTGTTCAAAGATGGAGAATTATGCATGCATGCACTTAATTTACTCAAACTCACTATATTCATGGTGATTCTTACTCCTTTTTTTTTTTTCTTCAAATTCTTTCAAAATGATTCTATACTAAGTGAATTCATCTTCCTACATGGATTAACTTCATGAATTATGGTTAAGGATCATACCCGCAGCTTGAATTTGGCATTAAATTAGCTTAATCCCTTCAAACTCTCTTCAATTCCTTGAATTCCTCTTCTCTCTCTACAAGTGTTGACTCTCTCTCTCTCTCTCTCTCTCTAATTTTCAGCGCAAGGAATTGATGTAGAATGAGTTAGTTCGGCTCATATAACATATATGTAGGTAGATTAGTGCCAATTTAGTTAAATGAGATTAAGGTTAATCAATTGAGCTTAATTCTAAACACGTCAAATTAATTTATTCAAATTATTTTGATCCGAAACAATTTTTAATTAAATTTGCCATATGGTTCTAAATATTTCAATTAGGCAATTGAACTAGTCAATTTCGGTTTCTGATTCCGTTTGGGCTTTCAATTTCAAATTCTAAGTCGATATTCTAACAGATAATTCACAAATAGACAGAAGCATCAATTAACTACATAATCATGCCTATTTTCTCAATGAAATAATGTATAAGAATAATATGGAGGTCGGGGTTGTCACAACATGGTAACCTCATAAATATAACAAATCATTCAATATACCATAATAATAAAATTTACAACAAGATTCAATTTCGACTTCATAGCTGTAAATTGTTTCACAATATACATATTGCACATTCATCAAAACAAAACAAAAGACTAATCAAAAGGTTGACATAAGCTTGGCTCCTCTAGAGACCAAGCAACGCCCCAACATGGAGGCACCTCACATTCGGCTTCTCAAAAGGGTGGACTCCCAAAGCACCTCTAAACTTGACAATCCACATGCTCACCTACATATATATAAGGGATAGAGGTGAGCTGGAGCCCAATGAGTAACATTAATAAAAATGATTTAATGAATGAAGTCCAACATTTCATAAAGCATATTTTTTTCAATAACCAAAACAATTCGTATAACAATCATCTAACCAATCATATCAATCCTTTGTGTTAACAATAACCATTCAAATCATTACACATGGTAACATCCAATAGAGTAATAATATATCAATGTGTCGAAGCTAATAGGACCACTAGGGTCAATTCAATTGGACCACTAGGGTCAATAATAAAACCACAACGGGTAATTCAATGTGGACCACGGGGTTCTAACATCAGAGGTCTTTGTGTGTTTACTAATCCAATGGGCCATGGTATTGTTTCCCCTAGGCGAAGGCCAAGGCCCCACTAAAGGATGCCACAAAACAAGTTCAAAAAGGATTCATTCATAGATAACAAAATAAGATTTCAAAATAACATTCTTTAACAATTCAATATACTTTTTGAACATATCTTTGTAAAGATATTACTCACAGTGGGCTTGTGACCGACCTACACAAAACACATAGCAATACACATTGAATCACATTGACTTAACGAATATTGTATCTTAATTCAATCCTCTATTTAATGTGTTTCTAGTGTAGTCCATCATTAATGTTATATATCTACTGCTTAAGAATGCCTAAAGGATCATGCGAATGAAAGTATGCACTTGAAAGTGTTTTTTAAAAGTTGTTAAAATAGGGCAGTTTGCTTGAGCACACTATTGGTCGCTCAAACGGACCACATGGTCTGCAAAAGTACTAGATCATCGAAATATAGGCTTGGCAATCAATCAAGCCAAGTGGAATGAAAGGTGAGTTCGCTCGAGCGGTCATTTAGTCGCTCGAGCTATGTGCAATTTGTCTGTAAAAGTACTAAATGCATGAAAAGTGCACTTGAGTGACAACTTCATTGCTCAAGCGAAGTGGTCGAATTATGGGTTTTCCAGAATTGAGTTTTGTGTTCAAAATCGCTTGAGTGAAGTGGTCGAATTATAGGTTCTCCAGAATTGATTTTGTGTTCAAAAACATGAGTTTGATGTCCAAAGCTTGCATAGCTGGTAGAAATGTGTAAAAACACTTCATAACTCTGAGATACATGATTATTTTCAAACCATAGTTCCAAATCTCTTTCAATCTTCAAAAACAAAGCCCAAATCTCTATAATCTTGCCATGCGCGTAATGAATTCAATTCTTTTTCTTTCAAACATGTTAATATGAGATGATGAGTGTGAAATCATGAAAAATCTTCAAAGATAACAAGTATAGCCCCATGCATGTAAAGATTTTGTTGAAAATCAAGTTTGAGGATGATGAAGTATGCATGCATGTCCCAATTTAACTCATTCCTACTAAATTCAAAGTGATTCTAACATTTTCTTCTCAAATTCATGTAAATGATTCTACAAACTTTATGAATTCACCATCTACATGGATTATCTACAAGGATTATGGTTGCAATTCATACCTAAAGCTTGAATTTGAGTATAAGCTTGCTTAATTACTTTAATTCACCTTCAATTCTTCACAATCCTTCTCTCTCTCTCTCTCTCTCTCTCTCTCTCTCTCTCTCTCTCTCTTTCAATAAATGTCCTAGCTAATTACTATGAATTAACTAACTATTACAATACCCAAAATAAATGAATCAACTATTCTAGCTAATTATTTACAAGTTAGAACCAGTTAATTAATTACAACACAAAATTAATTAACTAAGCTATTACAAGTGCGAAGGAACTACACTTAAATAATTACAAGATACTAATTAACGAGCCACAAGGAGGAATTGCTCATGCATGAAATGCGGATTTGCTACCCAAAAATGCCCTTGTTTGGCTGCCAAAATTATACTATTTTGCAGTCAAAAAATTGCACTATTTTTTTTTCACCTCAGCCTCTACTCTGTTTTACAGGAAAAAAGGACACTGCCTGACTGAAAAAAAAGGTGGATGGCAGGCCAGAAGAAGTGGTCGGCCGTACAGTAATGTGGCCGGCTGGCCACTAATGTTTGGTACTGCCCTACTGCAACAGACATGAAATAGAGCACAAACAGAGTATTTTCAAGGGATGTTTGTCCATCCTACCTCTCCTTATCATCAAATAGATCAAAGGAGGGGTAGGCTTGATTCATAAGCCATCAATTGACGCAAACACATTACATGATGGTCTATGAATCAAGGGACAAAAGCTTAATAAGTGAAGCTAAAAGACCAACAAAAACCTCTCCCTATCATGATATTGATCAAGTGAAGTAGTTGACTTGATATTTTGAACCATTATCATCACAAGAGAGTATGAAATGGCTCAAAACTTAATGGGTTCAATTAACGTCCAATTGAACCCCAAACCATTTTATTATCTTGTTACCTCTAGTTCAATTTTATTACCTCTTTTAATTACCTTTCTATTCATTTGTCATTTTAGTCCAATAATGAAGATTAAGTCCACTAATGGAGAGGAGTGTCAAACAAAGGGCTGTTTTGGGCATGAGAGAGAGGTCATGCCTTTGGTAATGAACTTCCAAAGAGATTAAACCATTAAGCACGTATTTCTCTTTCTCAAACTTAAGCAATACTTATTTGAAACAACTCGCAAAGAAATGAAAATGCCAAGAAAAGAGGAAGGGTACAGAGGTGATTATAGGTGAACACAAGTATGGAAAACTTGAAATAAAGGCTATCAACTCAAATAGGTTGGTGTCTAATGCCTAAAACACCAAACATATGAGGACTATTACACTACAAGCATACTATACAAAGCATAAATGAAATGAATAACCTAAAACAGCCCTAAAATAGCTAAAAATAGTGCTGAAATTCTAGGAGAAAAGCTTGAAAAAGTTAACTAAAATAACAAGGACATGAAGCTAGTAAACAAGCACAAGGATGGGAGACTAAGCCCTCCATTTTTGGGATTTTAAAACCACATTTTTAGCCTCTAAAAACCTCTGAAATTCAGTTGAAAAAAGCTCAAAAAAAGTTGATGAAGAGATGGGAAACACAAGGGTAAAAGCTTGGAATACAAGGTATAAAGAAGGGTGGTCCACCCCTCTACCTTGGATTTCTTTTAACCACAAGTTTCACCCCATAAAAATAGTTCAAAAACAGCAAATAAAGATAGGAAGTAAGTGAGGGAAAGAAGTTAGAAGTATACCTCTTGAAGAGGAGTAACCCCTTGGAGTTATAAACCACCAATTTCTCACCCTCAAGAGCTAATATTCAAGCTCAATAACCTTAACAAAGAACCCTTAAAATTTGGTTTAGGAAGTCTAGGTGAGGTGTGTATAGGTTATAAGGAAGAGAGAATTTTTTTTTTTTTTCAAGAATTTTGCTTCACCAAAATTTTTCTAACCTAATTTTATGAGAGGGGGTCAAATATATAAAGAAAATTACGTTAGTCCCTAGGAAATATCAGTATAGAAACAACTGGTGCAGTGCATGCAGCTATGGAGACAGCTGACACAGTTGGTAGAAAATATCTGTATTGTTGGAACAGGTGGCTGGCCGGCCGGCGACTAAGGGGATAGTCGTGCACTTATTTGTGGCCAGCCAGCCACTGATTGGCCTGGGTGGTCAGGCTTGAAAAAAATTGTTTTGGTCCAAAAGTGATGCAAGGTTTGTAGGCTTCTGAGGCTCAAAACTAAGGTTTTCTGCTAAGGAAATCGAGCGTTTGACAAGCGTGAAACTTCATCCTTAGGTGATCAATTGGTGGTGCCCAAGTCTTAAGAGTGGTCAAAAATGGGGTGTCTATAGTTGCCCCTCTTTGATAGAGCTCGAAGTCATGAAATGATGTGAGTGAATGTCAAAGCCTAGAGATGACCCATTTTGACAAGGTCGTAAGACTTGGGCAAACAATCAAGACATAAAATTAAATTAGTAGAACCCAAGGGTTGCCTACATATCTCTTTGCAAGGAATTGAACCAGCGTAGTTCAGGGGCAGAAATGCGACATGATACATATGATGCAAGGCAAATACAAACGAGCATACTGCCCGAAAAATGAAATTCAATGCAATGTAACAATTATAAACAATAATAAATGAGTAAACTATGCTTCTGCATATCAGAAACAATCCAAAACACACTTCCATGCAGAAAGGTTAACAAGACGAGCCAACTACACTTCCGCGTAGAGAGGTAAGAAACAACAAACCAAACTACACTACCATGCAGAGTGGTTAACAAGAAACAAGCCAAACTACACTTCCACGTAGAGAGGAACAAAACAACCCAAACTACACTACCGCGTAGAGGGGTATAAGAACAAAGCAAGCTACACTTCTGTGTAACGAGGAACAAGGACAACCAAGCTACACTACCACGTAGCACGGTGATCCTCACTACACTTCCGCGTATACAGGATAACAAAACAAAACAAGCCACACTTCCATGTAGCAAGGTGATTCTAACTACACTTCCGTGTAGAGAGGATAACAAAACAAACCAAGCCACACTTCCGCACAGCAAGGTGATCCTAACTACACTTTTGCGTAGAGAGGATAACAAAACAAACCAAGCCACATTTGCGCGTAGCGAGGTGATCCTAACTACACTTCCACGTAGAGAGGAGAAGAAAGCAAACCAGCCACACTTCTGCATAGCGAGGTGATCCTAACTACACTTCCGCGTAGTGAGGATAACAAAACAAACCAAGCCACACTTCCGCATAGCAAAGTGATCCTAACTACACTTCCTCGTAGAGAGGATAACAAAACAAACCAAGCCACACTTTCGTGTGGCGAGGTTATAGAAAGAAAACCCAAATCACACTCACGTGAGACGCACATGAACGCGACACAATGCGATATAAGTGATGCGAGTACCATGATAATGCATGCTTCATGCACTAAAACAAATAACAAAAGTAAGAAGTAAGACATGCTGTGTGTTCCACGCAAACAGGTATGCGAAATTGAAAGAATAAACAGAAAGCGGTGTTCAAAGGCACCCTGCAACAATCTTTGACTTACCACTTGGAGGCTCTTCATGAAGCTTAAAAAGGATACACCTTGCTCACATTTGAAATTGGGACATATTCATGCATCGGAGACACAACGCGAATTAGAACGGTGCAACCGGAACAAACGTCGGGATCCTCGACAACCGTGCTAGCTTCAAATATCTCAATTTTTCTTCCCAAACCCAAAACAAGACCTCCCATAAACTTCTTGAGCAAGTGGACAACAAAAACCAGCACTGGGCCACAAAAGGGGCTGGCTGGCCAACAAGTGGACGGCCGGCCACTTGTGGTAATTCGGGGGCAATTTTGGTATTTCGGGTCGGGTCTTTTAAATACACAGCCCAAACATCATTTTCCACACACCCACACCACCAAAAACACTCTTCTTCTCTCTTTAGGTGCTTTCTCTCTCTAGATTTGTGCTTTGTACACGTTTTCCAATGCCCCATGCAAACTTTATTCGTAAAACACTTTTGGTCCTCTGCACTTTGAACCGATCAGATTTTGTTTTCATTGATTTTTTCAGGTTTTCATCACTTTGGGCTCATTTCCCCTAGGGTTTTCTTGGGTTTTACAGACTTCCCTGCGTTTTGACTTTCTGTTCTATTTTCTCTCTTCTAGGGTTGACTTTTTTTAAGTTTTTCTTTTTTTTTCCTCATTTTCTCCATCTTTCACTATTTTTCACCCACTTTCCAGATGGCAGATCATGTCCCACATGACGGTGCCCCTCCCGAGGTACTTGTGCTTCTACATATAGCCAAGGTAGAGGAGCCAATAGTTGCTGAGGTCGACGGGGCGGCGGAGGATATCGCGACTGATTTTGATGCCGAGGTAGAGGCAGCCTTTCCACTAGGGCCTAAACCTGAGCTGCTGCTACTGAGCCTGAGGCCATTTGATCTAGCCACTTACTACTGACAGACGTATGTGATGGCCTTAGGCAACATGCTGCGGTTTGATGATTTTGTCAGTGGCGTACCAAAGGATGTTTTGCTAAGAGCAGACCTCCCACCTTTCTCAAGGTGCTTATGAGGTACAAACTTGCTTTCATGCACTTTCATCTGATTGTGTTTTGTTTGACTCACTCTTTTCTTGTTACATGAGGACTCTTGCTCCTGGAAAGGTTACAAGATGGTGACGGCCAGGGACTAGTATCATGAGCTGCCCCCTCCGATCTGAGACCTTGTCGACGATGCGGGTTTTGGCTTACTCTACACCGAGCTCTCATACCACATGGCCAGCTGGGCCGTACTCGGGGCTTTGGTGGAGAGGTGGTGGGATACCACCAACTCCTTCAGCTTCTCTTCCGCCGAGGAGATGACAATGACCCCCTATGATTTCTCGCTGATCACCGGCTTGGGAGTAGGGGTGATCCAATCCCGTTGGATATGGCTATAGGCCAGTGTGAGGAGGCCTGGATCTACCTTCTTGGAGCGAGCCCACCTTTAGACAGGCTAGCTATGGTTAGATACAGTTGGTTCCTCGAGCACTTCTGTAAGAGTCAGCCCGAGACTCAGGAGGAGGAAGAGCTGTACACCCAAGGCTTCTTGATATTCCTTCTTGGTAACACCTTGTCTGAGAATAAGTGGAATAACATGGGCTTGTATCTATTGAGCACCCTTGTAACCTTGCCTCGGATCCGATTTTATGATTGGGGTGGAGCCAGCCTTGCCACCCTCTACCGCTACATGAGCTTCGGTTCCTACAAGACGGGGAACAAGGTTGGAGGCTATTGGAAAGCCAGGGAGGTACGCACAACATTTTCTTTTTATCTGTCCATGCATTGTGCTTTTTGTTTTGCACTTTGTATTTTTATCACTAGTCACACATTGTGCCTTCTGCTGTGCACTTTCTATTTACTATCTATTCGCACATATTGATTCACACTTTATCTTTTCCTTACCACCCTAGGTCTATGCTTATTTCTTGGCCCTCACCCCAGTGCCGGTGGAGGAGGTAGCACCAGCTATGTCCTACGTACGGCGGTATGATGGCAGATGCCGGCGTCGGCGTCGCTATGACATGACATTCGTTTACTTCCGTCGATATTTTGACATGGTGGTGGCTCACTGTAGACACCCCATTTTTTACCACCCTAAGGCTTGGGCGCCACTGATTTGATCACGCGATGATGAATTTGTAAATGCTTGTCAAATGCTTGAATTCCTCAGCAAGGAAGCTTCAACATTGAGCCTCAAAAACTTGCCAACTTTGCATCATTTTTTAGACCAAAACAGTAGATTTTCAAGACTAACCATCTGACACCTACAAGCCCACTAGTGGTCGGCTGGCCACTAATGGTGTACGACCGACCCCTATTAGTGGCCGGCTGGCCACTTGTGCAAAACCATATATTTTTTTGGCCAACTGTCTCCACAGATGCATGTATCATTCCAGCTATTTTGTTTGGATATTTCCAAGGGTCTTCATATATTTCTATATATAGATGACCCTCTCTTATGTTATAGAGGTTAGAAAAATTTTAAAAAATTTGTGGAGCGAAGTTTGGAAAATATTTCTCTTTCTACATTTCTCTCTCTCTCTTTCTTGCACCTTACGTACTCTTTACCTATACTCTCTAAACCAAACTTGGAGGGTTCTTTGTTGAGGTGTTTAAGCTTGTATCTTAGCTCTTGAGGGTGTTGGATTGGTGGTTAATGATTAAAAAATGATGCCCATCTTCAAGAGGTATAATTCCTAGCTTTGTTTCCCTTATTTATCTACTGTATTTATTACTGTTTTTGGGCTATTTTTCACCTGTATTTTCAGGCTGAAACTTATGGTTAAAAGCCATTAAAGGTAGAGGGGTGGGCCACCCTTCTTTGAAGCTTGCTTCCTAGCCTTTTGCCCTTTTGTTTCCCTTCCTCTCATCAACATTTTTTGGTCTTTTTCCCACTGATTTTCAGAGTTTTTTAGAGGCTAAAAATCATGTTTTGAGGTCCCAAAAATAGAGGGGTGAGCCACCACTCTCTTGGCTTTGTTTACTAGCTTAAATTCTTCATTATTGTAGCTTACTCCTTTAGCTCTTTTGACTTCAATTCCAACACTGTTTGAACCTATCTTAGGACTATTTTTGGTTGTTTATTTCATTTACGCTTTGTATAGCATGCTTGTAGTGTAATGGTCCTCATAGGTTTGGTGGTTTAGGCATTAGACATCAACCTATTTGCATTGATAGCAATTATTTAGTGCTTTCCATACTTGTGATCATGTTTAATCACCTCTACACTTCTCTCATTTCTTGGCTTTTCGTTACCTTGAGAGTTGTTTCAACAAATCAATTGTTTAAGCTTGAGATAGAGATCATTGTGCTTAATGGTTTAATCTCCTCGGAGGTTCATTACCAACGCCATGACATCTCTCTCATGCCCAAAACAACCCTTTGTTTGATACTTCTCTCCATTAGTGGACTTAATCTTCATTATTGGACTTAATCGACTAATGAATGGAAAGGTAATTACAATGGAGTAATAAAATTGGGGCTAAAATGGAATAAGATAATAAAATGGTTTGGGGTTCAATCAGACATTAATTGAACCCGTTGAGTCCTGAAGCATTTCATACTAATTGGTGATGAAAATGGTTCAAGATTCCAAGTCAACCACTTCTCTTGATCAATCTCATGATAGGGAGAAGGTTTTGTTGGTTATTTATTTTCCCACATTGAGCTTTTGTTCAATCAAGCCATAGATCATCATGCAATAACTTTGCATTGTAGATGATTTGCGACTTGATTATACCCCTCCTTTAAGGAATTTCATGATAAGGAGAGGCAGAGAGAATGAACATCCCCTGGAAACACTCTATTTCTGCTCTTTTCATCTTCTGTTGCAGCATGGCCATATTTACATTAGTGACCGGCCAGCCACCAATACTACCCGGCCGTCCACTACTTCTGGCCAGCCGGCCACTTTTGCGTCAGTAGACAGTGTTATTTTCTTGCAAGGAAAAGCAAAAGCAGTGGCAAAATAAGAGCTTTTTCTGCAGGCAGAACAGTCCTGGCAGCAGAATAGAGTTGTTTCCGAGAGGATATTTGCATTGGTGTGCTCGATTCATTGCTCCAGCTTGAGTTCAACATGCACTTCATTAATTTGTTAATTAAATTAGTTGACTCCGTTGAGTTTGTAATAGTTAGTTAATTTGAATTTGTAAATAATTGGCTAGTATAGTTGCTTAATTTCGTTTGGTTATTTGGTTTGTAATAGCTTGTTAAATTAGCTTAATTAGCAAGGGCATTTATTCGGACCCTATTAAGCGAGGGCTAATGTGTAATATTTGTGTATGTCTTCCAACCCCTCGTCTTTTTCCCATTTATTTATTTGCTTATGATGGTTAGCTTAGAATATCATGTTTCGTTTAGCATTTTTCATGATTTGCATCCACTTGTCTTGCGTGAATCGAGGCTTGGTTCATTATTCTAACAAAGCATTGTTGTTTTATTACTTCGTTGAATACATGTTTTAAACTGCTTGCTATCAAATTGATTTACATGCCATAATTAGCAGTTGAGCCTATTAATTGCATTTTTGCATGTGTTGCATTAGGCATCTTTCACATAGTTAGGATCATGCATTTTTCTAACTAGCTTCTTTTTTGGCTCACCTCGGGAATTTGGGTAAGTTTTATTGCTTTAGCGTATTGCATGCGTGTAAGTGTTGCCATGACAAGCGTGATTACCATAAGGCAAAATGCTTAAATGATATACTTGTCTGAATTCCTGTGGATGAAGGCTAATTTCTTGAATTGGAATAATTTGAGTAATGTATATATGAGATCACTTTTTCAAGTGGTACATATTTGATACAATTTTCAAACAAACATGAAATCAAATGTTCCGATTTTTGTAAATTAGTCTATTCTTGTGTGCAACACATAGTAAGGTTAGCCTAATAATCAGAACAAGAACATATAATGTAAATAAGAATCACATCATGATTAGTAGATGCCGATCTTTGATCGGACGAGTGGGGTGCTCAATTCATGACCTTCCCCTCTCGTACCTAGGTTCCTGAGCTGAGACACTTTGGTGATGACGGATAAGCGGCCATTGGCATGAGTCTCGGGTTTCCTAAATTTTTCAAAAATATGTAGGTGGTGACTCTGTATCTGGCAAAGCAATCCATTTTTGGCATTTTGATTCAAAATTGATTTTACAAAAGATTCGATGGATCTGGATTCTTTGGTGTTTATCTATTTCACATTGCACTTGTGTGATCAGATTCAGAATCACGGGAGTCCAAACTGTGGGACTTTCGTATCCGAAAGGAGCATGAAAAGTTGAGCCACAGTTTCTAGTGACTCTGCTGGGGAATTAGAGAACTTGACTCGAACTTCATGATGTGAAATTTTATCTACATATATATGCTCTTTGCATTGCATTTGCATGGTGTGCTTAAGTCACTGTGTTTTCCATCTGCTATTCCTGGACGGTTTACCGGAGGCTTGTCCCAAAGCTTGCCAAAAGGCTGACCTGTCGTGGGCTCTACCATGTTGGGAACACAACCCTTAGATCTGGACTGTCGCTGTACCATTTGATCCTCCTTTGACTTCTCAGTGTTAAGTGTGAGAGGTATATTAGGTAGTCTTGCTGAGGTACCCTCTTCGACCATTTAGCCTATTTGCATATAGAAAAGCTGTAGAGACTGTTCCAAACTAGGCCATGATGCTCACCCGAATGCAGGATTGCGTGAAACTGCTTCATTGAAATAGTGGAACCTAGTTCATGCCAAAAGCTAGGACATGGTAACCCTCTCCCCTTATAGGGGTGCTTTGGCTCTCTTTACTTGCTATGTGCTTTACAATGAATTTGTACAGGAGTGTGCATATCAGTGGTACAGTTGATATTTGTTTCGAGGGGCAAAATTTAGTGTGGAGTACAATCCTACAGCTTTGATCATGCCTGTGTTGATAACATCTTAGCTGAGGTGCTGTGCGGTTTCTGATTACTGCCCTTTTGCTTTATTTCTTTTACTAGGTAGTTTAAACCATAGCTTCAGAAAGTTTGGATATCCCCCAAGTACTCTGGATCCAAGTCCGAACACTTTGCAAAGCCAGGGATCCTGTTCAGGGACAACCAGTGTTTACCTCACTCTTGCCGGTTACAAGACGGAGGAGAATTAGACAGAGTTCACTAGTCCAATTCTTACAACAATCACCTCTTAGCTCACCTGTGTTCAGTCAGGTCCAAGAGCAGTCAGCTACTTCCAGTTTAGTGTAAGAAAGGTCACACATTCTTATGGCACAGTATCCCCCAGCCAAATGGAGGAACTAATACTCTAGTTATAGCAAATAGTGGAAGCATTACGGCAGGATGCAGCTCGTCAGGCCGAGGTCATAACCATGCTACAACAACAACCACTGCAGCCGGCCGTGGCCTCCGTATCTCGTGTACCCACCACAGCTATCCCAACACTTGGAGCCATTGCTAATACTACAAATGTTAAAGAAAACCAGGGTAATCCAATAGAACCTATCCCAGCACAAGCTTCCAGAGCCCCAGTTTATCAGACCGAGGCACCATTCAAGTTTGAGGTTGACCTGACTGCACTTAAGGTCAACAAATTGGAAAAGGTTAACTCTATCCCAGACAGAGAGGACGGATATACTGATTCTGCGATTACATTGCCAGATCGATTTAACATGTCACACATTGATCGTTTTGACGGTTTTGGGGATCCGATGGTTCACTTGTGACTATTTTTAGATATCTTACAGTCGATGGGCTTGACTAGACTACATAAGCTATCTCTTTTTGGGCGCACCATGTCAGGTATAATGGCTATTTGGTATGTTAAGTTACAAGATTCCAGCAAACAGAATTGGGAGGAGATGATCGAGGCCTTCATTGCTCAGTACTCTTACAGTACACAGATTGAGATCATAACTCGTAATCTCGAGGTAACCCGCCAAGAGCTGAAGGAGGGTTTTTCTAAGTTTGTGACAAGATGGAGAGCTAAAGCCTCAATGATGACCACGAGGCCTTCTGAGAAGGACCAGAACAGAATGGTCGTCCGGAATCTGGATGGCAAGTTGTTGTAGAAAATGATTGTGCTTCTGTCGTTCACTTTTACAAAACTTCATGCAATGGGAGTGCAAATTGAAGATGCCATGAAGTAGGGGCTTATTATAGATGAGAAGGGGCCGGCAAAAAGGCCGTTTGTTCGCAGTTCCAATGCTGCCAGTGGTAGCACAGCTGCGAGGCCATCTGATGTAAGTGTTGTCACCGCAACCAAGACCGCTGACCCCTTTGCCAACACAGGATCACAAACGTCATCCAACCCTACCCAACCTCAGAGGACTTTTAACCAACTGTACATGACCCTTTCCAAAGCCATGCAAGCGCTGATCAAAAAAGGGCACCTAAAACCCTTAGAACCTTGTCCACTTCCTGACCTTCTTCCACCCAAACACATCCCCACGAAATACTGTTCGTTTCACCAACAACATGGTCATGACACCGACCAGTGCTTCTGATTACGTCATGAGATTCAGGATCTCATTGACAACAAGGTGATCGCTCCACCTCAGAAACCAAATGTAACTACCAACCCGCTTCTAGCCCATAATTAAGTCCCCCCACCTAGAAATCTAAACCTAATCCATACACCGGCCACCTCTTGTGACCCCAACGTATATATTACCCCCTCCCACCTACCAAAACCAATGTTGTTCATTCCTGAGGGCACAGATCTGTGCATGATGGACTCATTTAAGCCATAACTTAAGCCTCACAATGTGGTGACAATACATGCGGTAAAGGAAGGTTTGGCCTCGGAGGGAGGTACTAGTCTGTTGACAAAGAGCCCTGGGGACTTATCTAAGCAGGTGTACGATCTGAGTTTCCATATCATGCCAATCACTTAAACTAGACCTGAAGTGGTGCTGCTAACCTTGGTAGGCATTAATGTGGTCAAGGAGGATGGTTTGAACTAAGGGTTGAATGATTTGGCAGATCTTGAAGAAGATCTAGACAACCTACAGTTCTTTGATGAGCATGGTTAGAGAGATATACAGATTGGGTGGTTCGACCTGAATGGATCAACAGATAACACAGGATGGTTGAGTGATGAGCTAGACAAGAAAGAAGAAACTGGGACAAAACTAGAGGGAAATAAAGCAGAAGTAGCTGCAGTGCCCGGGAAGGCGGATGAGAAATGAAAACTATTAGAGGACACATGCATGGGAAACCCAGGTCAAGAAGTGGAGGTTGTGAACACCACAGACACTGAACATGAGGTTGCACCAAGGTAGTTTGAGAGAGAAAGAGTTGAGGACAGACAGAAAGGGAACCCTTGTACTGTGAAGATGATTGAAGTGGAGCCAGACAACTGTTTTTCAGCCACTGAGGGAGAGTGGTGGGACGACAATGATATGCATCTAGCCCATACTGATGAAGACTAGTGCGATTGCATCCTGAATAATACATGGTATGCTGAGGAGATAGATCATCGTACCCGAAGTGGACAGTACTTTAAGCCGCCACACCTGGATCAAACAGAGCCATCAGGAAAGGACAAAGAGGCCAAGAAACAAAAGGAGAAGCAACTAGAAGAAGAATCAATGCTGAAATAGCTCAAGAAAATCCAAGCTGACATCTCTATCTGGGGGCACCTTATGGCTTAATGGGTGCACCGACAGGCAGTATTGTCGGCAATGGACAAAGCTAAATATCCATTGATACTACGCCCGAGCAACTTATGGGCTTGGTTTTTCCAAGTGGTGCCAAGCCAACGCTGACTTTTTCAGACAAAGAGCTGCCACCGGAAGCGTCAGCTCACAACAAGCCGTTCTACATGTCTGTGAGATGTAGGGAGAAGTGGGTACCGGTGGTGTTGGTAGCTACTGGCTTTACCATTAATGTATGTCCATCCCGTATTGCCTATGTAATTGGCCTTATATCGGCTGACTTTGTTCCCATAGCCCAAGTGATACGGGCATATGATAATACAAGCCGAGAGGTCATGGGCATAGTGAAAGTACAAGTCTAGGTGGGCCCAACTAAGTTAGAGATCGAGTTTCACGTCCTAGATGTATCAGCTACCTTTAACCTGTTGTTAGTGAGGCCTTGGTTACATTACATGAAGGTTGTATCCTCCACCCTTCATCAAATGTTGAAGTATCCCCATGGGGGAGGAGTAGCAATGGTTTTTGGGAATTCATCCATCCATTCACCTCCAGAGGTGACTACGCCAGTGCTAGAGATCAATCATGGCAATGAAGATGTGTTCCTCTCGGGATTCACTCTGGCTGAAGCCTGGGCAGTACAAACCATTCTGGCCACGAACGAAGTCATGTATGTTAGTGCACAGTCTATCTACTTCATGCATAAATGGTGGCACGTTCCAGGAATGGGGTTCACAAAGAGTGGCTAGAAAGGTGTTGCAGCACTGGCATATGTGCCACACAACCCACATGCCTTCGGACTGGGATATGTACCTACCATAGAGGACTGGATCAGAAAAGGGAAAGAAACAAGCGGCAAAGCCAAGGCTAAGAGAGCTGGAAAGCATTATGAGCTCATCCATAGGCCGATTCATGGAACGCTTAAAAGCCGTTTTGTTTAAGAGGGAGAGGATTTCCCTTTTTGTGGCTTTCCTGAGCCCTGGGTAAATTCCTCAAAGAAGCACGTCCCCGGATTCGAGATTTTCTTTGATCTGCAGCTGCAAGACAGTGATGAGGAAAGGGCTGAACCAAGTATCAAAGTTAGCCAGAGCACAGAAGATGACTTAGATAACAGCGAAGCTGAAATAGGGGCAGCACTGGCCAATCTCCTTACAGATCCCGTGGCTAACCTAGAGAACTTGGGGGATAACTTTACTGTCTCTATGATCGAGGAAGAACTGGGTGTGGACCCAACCAGTGGTATTTTGGATGCATCAAAAGTGCCGCGTCTTACTTGGCAGATAGAGGAGGGTTCTGAATCAGGTGATGAGCCAGAATTTGATTCCATTGAGTCTATGGAGTCAGACTCGGATTCAAGTCAGTTTGGGGAGTCTGAATCTGGCATTCTCGGAGGTGGTAACCCGGATGCCAAAGTACTGTGAAGGTCTGTATTCTGCTTTTCTTTTGAGTTTGTAACTGAAGATCTGGCCCTTTTGAATGCAAAAGTTGCAGATTCTATGTACTTATCTGTGCCACTGGTTTATTGTATTGACCAAGATTTTTAGAATTTTAACGAAAACGAAGAGGAAGAAATTCCTTTGGCTTTGGAAAAATTTGATTAACCAAGAGGAGGAGAGGTTTGTAAAGCCTTGTTTTGATGAAATCATTGCCATTAATGTGGGTACTGAGAAAGATCCATGCTTGGTCCAGATCGGGTCCACATTGTGTTTGGAGGAACGCGAGCGTTTAATCGCTTTATTAAAACATTTCAAAGATGTTTTCACGTGGTCCTATGAAGTCATGCCTGGAATCGACCTTGAGGCTCGACCAGTCAAGAAAAAGCTATGCAGAATTTGCCCGGATTGGGCGCTGAAGATCAAGGAAGAGGTCACCAAGAAAATTGATGTAGGATTCTTGTTAGTATCTGAGTATCCGACCTGGATGGCCAATATTGTCCCGGTGCCAAAGAAGGATGGTAGAATTCAGGTTTGTGTTGACTTTTGGGATTTGAATAGAGCCAGCTCGAAGGATGACTTTCCACTGCCGCATATTAATGAGTTGGCAGACTTCATCACAGGCTATGCTTTACTCTCCTTCATGGATGGTTTTTTCGGGTATAACCCGATTCTAATGGCACTCTAGGACAGAGAAAAGATAGCTTTCACCACTCTGTGGGGTGTAGACGTGCCCGAACGACCCGGGCTCCGCGCTCGAAATGGCGCGAAATCCATTTTGTTCATTAGCTACTACAGTTCGGACTCAAATGTCACAGTTTTGAATCTAATCTCGCAAAGTGTAATGCAAGACTGATAAATCACCAAAGAGTCCAAATCCGACAAATCGTTTTGGAAAACTGATTTTAATAAAGAAGTGCCAAACATGGACTGCTTTGCCAGATACAGAGTCGCCACCTAAATATTTTATTTTGGGGGAATTTAAGAGACCCTAACTCGCGCCTAAGGCCACGTGTCCGTCATCACCAAAGTTGCCTTGGCTCGGGAACTTGGGTACGAGAGGGGAAGGTCATGCAATAAGCACCCCCGCTTGCCCGATCAAAGATCGGCTTTTACTAAGCATGATATTTTGTTTTTGAAAAAACATGTGTTCTTATTCCGATTTATTAGCTAGAATTACTATGTGATGCGCACAACACACAAGTAATTTGGAACAAAACATCATATGTTTGTTTGAAAATGGTTTGAAGGTGCTACTCGCAAGTAAGCTAAGACGTGGATTTGCCACCCTTAAGTGGGCTTAGAAAACATGATTTTGCCACTCTTAAGTGGGCTTAAAACTCGCATTTCAATGAATTGTTCCAATTCAAGTAATCTAACCTTCACCCATAGGCATTCAGACAGTTAATCATATAAGCAGTTAGCCTCATGGTAAGCATGCTATCATGTTAACACTGACACACATGCGAGATGCTAAAGCATAAACACTTGCAGTGTACTCCGAGCCAAAACAAAAACTAGTTAGAAATCATGCATGACCCTAGTTATGTTAAGATGCCTAATGCAACATATGCAAAAATGCAACTAAAATAGGCTCGGCTATCCTAAAATAGCATATGAGATGCAATTTGATAATCATGTATTCAAGTAGGAATTGAAATACAATGCAGTTAGTATGATGCGCCGAGCCTGGTGCATGCAATACAGATGAATGGATGCAAACATGCAAGCATAAGGATGCTAATCAAAACATGACCTAGAACTAACCATCGTAAGCGGTTAAGTAAAAGGAAGAAAGACGTGGGGTTGGAAGACATTCACACACTCACGCACATTTATTACAAAATTCACCCTCTCGACGGAGGGTCCGAATGAATAATACAAACCAACTAATTAACTAACTATTCTAGCTAATTAATTATTACAAAACTTTTAACTAATTAAGTAAATTAAACAAGTTACAAAACCGGCCAAGTATGAAACTAAAACAGGCTGCCACAGCTTTGCCTCGAAGTGATGAATGATGCATGCTCAATCGCCTCGCTCAGAAATCCATTGCCATGCCTCATATTGCCTCTGTTTGCACTATTTTAGACTTCTGAAAACTCTGCCAACTTCTAAAACACTTCTGATCCACCTCATAGATATGCTGAGAGGCCATCGACCAAATGGTATGGTTATCGGCCAAGGGATAAGGGTCATCGACCACTTTTGAGTCCATCGGCCAAATACTGATAGCCAATCGGCACACTAGATAGCCGATCGGCCATCTCTTCTTGCAAACTGCTCCTTTTGCTGCAGCAGAGTACAAACAGAGGCATGACAATACATTTGGAAGAAAATGTTGTGCAACTACACCCCTTATCATGTTTGAAGCTCAAAGGAGTGTGGTGTTCGACTCTCGAGCCATCAATCACGCATTTCGATGCATGATGGCCAAAGAGGCCGAGTCGCCCAATTCAATGTGAATGAAATGCACAAGAACACATAAGGGACCTTAACCTCTATCATGTTGGATCAGGAGGCAAGGCATGCACACACAATGTAATGCAACAAGCATGCAAAATCATGCAATGCAACAAGCATGGAACAACATGCAATGCACCAAGCATGTATTAACAATGCAAGCAACAAGCATGCAAAACACAATGCAACCCAAACATGCAAGCATGATGCAATGTAACAACATTTGAACAACATGCAAAGATGGACTTAAACCAAAATGGACAAACCTCAATCATGCCCAAATCAGTGGCCAAAATGATGAAATGGAGACTCCAAGGACTAGCCAGGCATGCATACATGTTAATGCAAGATTAAGGCACAAGACACAACTCTCCAAAGGCATTGAAATGATGAAACATGGAGTATAATGGCATATGTTCCAGCACTGAAATGTCATGCTAAATGACTTAGAATCATGCAAACAACTCATGTGATGCATGTTGCAAGGCTTAAGCATCAAAGCTAGTGAAGTGTATTACACTAGAGACATGCAAGACAATGTTCAAATGGCCAAACCAGCCCCAAATAGACCTTATGCAAGTCGAAACAGTAGCCAAAATGGACTGAGATGGTGGCTTCAAAGGCAAGAAAATTAGGCTCATGCAATGGCTCACAAACAAGGCATGAAGGTGCAACTCTTAAACACATTGAAGGAGTGATAAACATGAGAGTATGGAAAATATATAAGCTCTGAAATATCATGCCAAATGATGCCAAGGCATGCAAACATCACAAGTATAGCATGGTAGGTGCCTCAAAACTCAAGACTAGTCAAGGCATTTGAACTATAGCTATACAAAACATGAGTCATATGACCAAGGCAGCCCGAAACAGTCCTAAAGCATGTCAAAATAATGCTAAGACATGTATGGAGTATAGCCAAAATAAGCTAGCATGATTGGCCAAAACATCAAACATGTTAGACTAGTAAGCATGGATTACACTACAAGTGTATAAAGAATGCAAGAGGTGAGTCCACCAATCAAAATCAGAGTTATAACATGTCAAAATAACACCAAAAACATGCTTGAACTAAGCTAATTAAAACCACAAAAGCATGCTACTTTGTAAGGCTAACAAGGCTAGCAAAGAGGATTTACACTGCAAATGCAATAAGCATGCAAGAGGTGACCAAGACAGCCAAAAACAGAGCTATGGTAGGTCTAATAAGTCACAAAAATGAGCCTAAACAAAGCCATAAAGAAGTAAAAACACATGCTCATTTGGTTGGCCATCAACACTAGCAATCAAGACAAGAGGATAGGGGACCACCCTTTCCTACTTGGACCCTCAATACAGGTTTTTTACCACTGAAAATCCTCTGGACAAAAATAAGTTGTTTGAAATGTTTGAAAGTTAACTCACAAGGCCTTACAAGCCAATGAGCAAAAGGGAGGACAACCCCCTAGCCAACCAAGGCACAAACCAAGACTTTAGGACTGAAAAAATAGAGGAAAAATAGAGGTTTTTGTAGTTCAATACCACCCCCAAAACAGCCCCAAAGTAGTGTGAAAAGATGGCCAAGCAAGTGTGTAAAACAAGTTTAAAGGGGGGAGAGATCTTACCCTTGATGCATAGTTGCAAAACCAGCCCAAAATCTGAGCCAAAATCAGCCTTTTGGAGCTCAAACAAAGTCCCAAGCTACCTCAACCCAAAGATGATCAACTTTGGCTAAGGGTCTCTTTGCAAAAGTGTAGGAAATTTTCACTTCTAAGCTTAAAACAGGAGGAAAATGAGAGAATTCTAGGAAGGGAGAGAGTTTTGCTCATAAAACTTCTAGAGAGAGAGGATTCTAGAGTGAGATGCTCTCAAATTTCTAAGCCTTAAAGAAATATTCTAACGCTTGAAAATGAGATATAAGGCTTCATTATATAGCAGTCCAAGAGCTTTTGGTCGAAATATCTAAATTGGAAATATCTGATGCAGTGTATAACAGCTGGAGGAGCAATATCTATCAATTCTGGGCTTTCTGGACACTTTTGGCTGACCGGCCATCTTTTGTGCCGACCGGCCACCATTTGTGGCTGATAAGGTTCACTTTTGCCTGACATATAGCTGCTGAGGTCAAATTGTGGCCGATGCACTTCCATAGAGGCCGATGGAAAAAATAAGTCCTGGTCCCTGAATTGAAGCAAGCCTAATTCCTTCATCTGGACTGATTTTGAAGTCATTCTTCAGTCTAAACTGTAGCCCTGGAAGTCTTATTTCCAATTATGCAAGAATCACATCAAAATTCCATGTGTACTAGGAGATATCCCTCTTTTAGTGAAGGATGCTCAGTTTCAGTCGAACCGGAATGATGCCCAACTTCAACCAATCATATCTCCCCCATCCGGACTCGGTATTAGGAGATTCTTGAGTGAAAGTGAAGCCCCGTAAGTCTTCTTTCCAATGGTGGTGGCCTCATAGCTTAAATCCAAGTGTATTTACAGATAGGCCTGATTTAGCGAGGATCGCTCGACTCTCTCTTAACGATTCATACCCACCTTCTTCCTCAGCTAGGTTTCTTCCCTCTTCTCCTCTTTTCTTTAACTCCAAACCCCTAAACAAGGTGTTTTGAAAGAATTTTCAAAGATTTCATCTCTCTTTCATTCATTTTCACTTTTTCCTTACTCAGTTTACCGAAAAGCGCAACATTTAACGAAATGCGTGCCTCGGAACATGGTAGGAAGTCTTTTTCAAAAATGTTTTGAAGGAGAGGGCTTTTAGGTCTAAAAACCATCCAAAATAGCTTTGGTCCAAAATGAGGTGAACGGTTGGGATTTGACTCTCCTCTTGCCAAAGAAATCGAGCATTTGACCTGCACACCTTTCATCACCATGTAAACCATCAGTAACGCCCAAGCCTTAAGGGCGGTCAAAAATGGGGTGTCTACAGTTGCCCCTCTTTGACAGAGCTCAGAGTCATGAAGTGGCATGAGTGAATGTCAAAGCCCAAAGACAGCCCATCTTTGATAAAGCCAAAAACTTGGACAAACAAACAAAATACAGATACATAAATGGTTGCGCCTGTAGGCCGCCTACGTATCCCTTTGCAAGGAATCAAACCAACGTAGTTTAGGGGTAGGATGCAACATGATACACAATATTACAAAACAATGTAATAATATACAATGTATTTGAATAATGAAACCACAAGCAGTGCAAAACTACACAAATATCATAAAGGGATGGAGATGCAACATCAAACTACGTGTAACATAGAAAAGGTGCCAGTGCGCTCTAACCACAATTCTCTTAGTGGAATAGGTGCACACATAGACAGAACTATGTGTTTCGCAGAAGGAATACAAGTAATTGGGTGGCATGATATAAGTGAGGAATGATTTGCTGAGGAAAGATGGTGATCCTACATGCTGGATGCAACAAACTACAATGCAACGGATGCAATGGATGAAGTGAATAAGGCGCGTAACCAAACCACCTTTTGCCTAGAAAAGGCACAGACACAAAACAGACCACGTCTAACACAGAAAAGGTGCCGACACCCTCATACCACAATTCTCTTAGTGGAATAGGCACGTATGTAGCTTTCCCTATTCTCCAACAGGGTGACAAACTAGGTTGGTTCAGTATCCAGAATTGAGGCGAACACATGCTATCTCAATCTATTGGGATTCCATACAGATTTCAAGCCGGGGATACACCCCTGGGTATTTAAACCAGACTTTAGTCTCAAAAATCCTGAACCTTTGCGTTCTAGGCATGAGCCATTCGAACTCTAGTTTCCACCGTCTCAGTTGGTCTCCTAGGAACTCACCGCAAACATAGGTAGGTGGCTATACTGGACCACTGGAAGTCATTCGGGCGCGACAAACACCAAAGGAAGTGCACCTTTAGAGGATTTAAGGTCTCCTAGACCGGAGAGTGCACAAGACAGTGTGAAGTAGAGATGCAGAATTTAAGGTCTCCTAGACCAGAGGATTTAAGGTCTCCCAGACTAGAGGAGTGCACAAGACAGTGCTAGTGATATAAAAACACAATGTGCACAAGACAGTGCGATGCAAAGTGAATGCACAAAACAGTGCTAAGAAGATGCACAAAATAGTGCAATGCAGGTGCACAAGACAGTGCGATACAATGCACTAACAAGTGCAGGCAAGGTGAGCAAGAAAGCGCGAACAATGCAATGCACTAACAAGTGCAGGTAAGATGCGCAAGAAAGCACGAACAATGCAATGCACTCACAAGTGTAGGTAAGGTGAGCAAGAAAGCGCGAACAAGTTCAATGCAAAAGATACAAGCATTTTCTATGCAAGATGAGAGCATGTAATGAAATGCATAGGATAATGCGATGCACAAGAAAGCGCGAGTGTAAACTGCACACAACAGTGCGATGTGCAAGAAAGCGCGAGTGATAAACTGCGCAAAATAGTGCAACACGCAAGAGAGCACGAGTGTAAACTACACAGAATAGTGCGACGCGCAAGAGAGCGCGAGTGTAAACTACACAAAACAGTGCGACGCGCAAGAGAACACGAGTAATGATCTGCACAAAACAGTGTGATATGCTAATCAGCGCGAGCGATTTGAAATGCACTAAACAGTGCGATGCGCTAAACAACACGAGTGTAATGCAATGCACAAGATAGTGCGAGTGAAACACAACCACAAGATGCACAAGACAGTGCGAGTGAGATACAAAGTGTAAGTGCACAAAATAGTGCGAGTAAAGTGCACAAAAGAAGTGCGAGAAAATGCATCTTCTATGCAAGTAAGGTGCATTTTCTATGCGAAAGATACGAGCATTTTCAATGCAAGTATGGAAGAGTGCATTTTCTATGCAAAGGATTCGAGCATTTTCTATGCAAGAATGGGAGAGTGCATTTTCTATGCAACGGATTCGACCATTTTCTATGCAATATTGAAAGCATATTCTATGCATGAGACAGGCATATTCTGTGCAACGTTGAAAGCATTATTACGTATGCATGATTGAAAGCAAAGCATTTTCTATGCAGAACCGAAAGCAAGCATATTCTATGCATGAATCATAACGATGCACAACACGCATGCAACATAAGTGTATATGAAAGTGCACATTCTACGCAATAGAGAGACATCAAACATGTACTCTGGTGCCTCCGACCTACCTCTCAGAGGACTTGGCAACACGCTCGGCTCAAAAGGGCACACCCTGTTCATATTGGCAAGAGATAACATCCACATGTGAAAACCACGGATGCCGCTTTTCTTCCCGATCATATTCGCAACATTCCCTACTCTCTAATGGGGTAGCAGACTAGGTTGGTTCAGTATCCAGAATTGAGGCGTAGGCATGCTATCTCAATCTATGGGGCTTCTATACAGATTTCAAGCTAGGGATACACCTCTTGGTATTTAAACCAGACTTTAGTCTCGAAAATCCTGAACCTTTGCGTTCTAGGCATCAGCCATTCGAACTCTAGTTTCCACCGTCGCAGTTGATCTCCTAGGAACTCAGTGCAAACACAACCAAGATAACTCTGGCGGGGAATGGTACTCAAGGAAAGCACTTTTGATTGCCATTCTGGGTTGAAGCAGACTTGAACTTGAGCTTGAGGTAGAGGCACACTCATACTTCGAAGCATTGACAAGGCCTGAAGAGGTACGTCTAGAATGCAATCCTAGAATTTTCAGAGGTTGAAACAAACTCTGATGCTCCAAATTTCCCCTCTTTTCTTTTGCTTTGAAGTCCGGAACCTAAATAGCTTCAGATAGGTCCTGGTTTTACTGTTCTCACATGTCCTGGGTTGAACCCTGTAGTTTATAAAAGAACAAATCTTGTTTTGCACAAATGCGGAGAATGGCACAGTACTCCGAGCACAAAACGATTTTATTTTTGAATTTAAAATTGAGAAATGAGTTCTTAACCGGGCATTGAGCCTACAACTGACCACAGCAAAAACGACTCAACAACTTAAAACAAAGGTAAAACAACTTAAACACATCTATTGACACTTGAAACGACTCAAAACAAGAATCGAGACAAACAAAAACAACACACACGACACATGACTCAAATGTGTTCCAATGGCAAGAGACCTTTCAGTTCGCGAGGAGCCTGTTTCTTCGGGTATTGTTTTCCACCCTTTTCTCATTTGTGATTCTCACATCGCTCTGACACTCAATCTCTTTTTCTCTGAAAAGCCCTTTCCTTACTTTTCTCTCAGCGCACATCTCTCTATTCTTCAATCTCTCATTTTTTATCCCTCCCCTGGGTGGTTGATGGATAAATAAGAAATTGCAGGCTCTTGTCACTAGCATTCTGCTAGATTCTCTTTCTGTTGACATCGGTTGACGATGTGCTCAGCCAGCTTGGCTGTGACCAAACCTTTTCGGATAAGGGAGTGGAATATCCTGGTCCCTTTCCAGTTTGTGCTTCGCACTTAACTTGATACCTCGTTGCTCGGAGGATGAGAGAGCTTTCGGCCCTTTGCTGTTAGCTTCAGTTGTGCCATTTTCTGGCAGGTAGAATGCCCTTTCTGACAAGTAGAGTACCCTTTCTGGCAAGTATGTTGACAATGGGGAAAAGACAGAACACCTGACTTAACTGTGCCCCTAGTTCATCATTTTTACCATTTTTTGTTTTGGCTTTCTACTAAAACAATTTTGACCAATATGAGAGTTAGATTAACACATTTGTTCGATTTTCTGATTTGAAATCATGCAAGTCAGGCTATGAGCACTGAAAATTTTCCCTTTTTGGGTCCAAGAAATGGTCCAGTTTTGGAAAAATTGAGTAATTTTTGAGAAAATTAGTCAACCTCATTAAAAATTCTGAAAACTATTTTTACAAATGGCCACTGCTCGACCAACATAGAATCTACTCTCGAGATGCACAATCTCAGATCCAAAACAATGGAAAATTGCCCCTTGTCTAAATGGCACTGCACGGCAATGGAAAGTTGCCCCTTGTCTGAATGGCATTACAACGCATTGTAATCAGTCCTCAAAGTGACGATCACAACCGAACTCTCGGATACAAAGAAGACAGAGATGATCAGAACCACTACATAGACATAGTCGATTTGGAAGTGTTTATGGCTGGACTTCGGAATGAAGTTGCCTACGTATCCCAAAGATGGGAATCAAGCCTGACGTAGTTCCAGGTTAAGGTACACTCGAGTATTAACCTCTCATTTTACGCTCTAACTTTTGCCAATGCCGCCCTTCCGGGTTTTCAACCTTGTGAGCGCTGTTTTTCTTTTCTTTTCTTTTCATTTCATTTCTTTTCTTCTCATTTTTTATTTTCTTTCTCTTTGCATTTTTTTTTTGTTCTTTTTCTTTTCTTTTTCATTTTTTCTTTTTTTCTTGCCCTAACTTTTGCCTGGGTCGCCCTTCCAAGTTTTCGGCCCAGCGAGCCTCTCAAGGGTAAAAGTGTAGCTTTGTCCATGTCAAATGGTTTTAGGATCTCGAACCCATCTGAATCCAGGAGAATATTCGCTGTTCGTCGATGTAGACGCGCCCTTGGGCTTTATGCTACTACAGTTCAGACTCAAATGTCACGGTTCTAAATCTAATCCTGCAAAGTGCAATGCGAGACCGATAAATCACCAAAGAGTCAAAATCCGGCAAATCGTTTTGGAAAAATAATTTTTAAGAAAGAAGTGCCAGACATGGACTGCTTTTCCAGATACAGAGTCGCCACCTAAATATTTATTTTGGGGGAATTTAGGAAATCCTGACTTGTTGCCTAAGGCCACGTGTCCGTCATCACCAAAGTTGCCTCGGCTCGGGAACTTGGGTACGATTGGGGAAGGTCATCTATGAGCACCCCCGCTCACCCGATCAAAGATTGGCCTGTACAAAACATGATATCTTGTTTTTGAAAACACATGTGTTTTTATTCCGGTTTATTAGCCTAGAATTAGTATGTGATGCGTACAACACACAAGTATAGACTGGATCGCCTAAATTGGAACAAAACATTTCATGTTTGTTTGTTTGAAAATGGTTTGAAAATTCTACTCGCAAGTAGGCTAAGACGTGGATTTGCCACCCTCAGGTCGGCTTAGAAAACATGATTTTGCCACCCTCAAGTGGGCTTAAAACTCGCATTTCAATGAATTGTTCCAATTCAAGTAATCTAACCTTCACCCACAGGCATTCAGGCGGTTATACACATAAGCAGTTAGCCTTATGGCAAGCATGTTGTCATGGCAATACTTACACTCATGCAAGATGCTAAAGCATAAACACTTACCTAGTACTCGAGCCAAAACAATAGTTAGTTAGAAATCAATGCATGATCCTTGCTATGTTAAGATGGCTAATGCAACACATGCAAAATGACACTAAAATAGGCTCGGCTATTCTAAAATGGCATGTGAAATGCAGCAACTCAATACACGTATTCAAGTTGGAATTGAAATGCTATGCGGTTAGTATGATGCGCCGAGCCCGGTGCATGCAATACAAGTGAATGGATGCAAACATGCGAGCATAAGGATGCTAATTGAAACATGACCTAGAACTAACCATTGAAAGGAGGTAAGTAAAAGGGACAAAGATATGGGGTTGGAAGACATTCACACACTCACGCAAACTTATTACAAAATTCGCCCTCTCGACGGAGGGTCCGAATAAATAATACAAATTGACTAATTAACTAACTAACTAGCTAATTAATTATTACACAACACTTAACTAATTAAACAAATTAATTAAGCTACTAAAGCAGTAAAGAGGCCTCGTGCACGCATGCTCGGTTCCGCTCGAAAATCTATCGCCACGCTCATGCTGCCTCCGTTTACACTACTCGACACCATTGAAAACTGCACAAGTCTCAATGATGCTTCTGAATCACCTTCTGGGTGCTGTGAGAGGCCATTGGCCAAGTGGAAAGCCCATCGGCCAGGGGTAATTGGTAATCGACCAAAAATGAAGCTCTCGGCCAACAATACTTAGCCGATCGGCACTGCAGATAGCCAATCGGCCATCTTTTTCTACAGAATGTTGTTTTACTGCAGCAGAGGACAAACAGAGCATGGCAATGCATTTACAATGTATGCACGACCACCCTTCCTATCATATCATGGACTCAAGGGAGTATGGTTTTAGACCCTCGGGCCATCAATCACGCATTTTAACGCATGATGGCCAAAGGAGCAAAGTGTGCAAATGAATATGGAATGAATGCACAAAACACTTGAAGGGCTCACACTCTATCATGTTGGATCAAGAGTGTCGACGGTGACTAAGGATTGAGGCACGTTTCGTCACTTCAGGTACGAACGTTCCTCGTTCCTCGTGTTTGGTTTGACACCCCAAACCAAGCACAATGTAATACAAGCGAGTATGCCAAATACAATGCAACATGGAAATGTAATGCTATGCAACCTATGCATGCACAAGGCTAAGGTAACAAGCATGCCAAATGCAATGCAACCTAATCAAGCATGTGACAAAATGCAAACTAGAAAGCATGCAAGATGCAACCTAAACGTACAAACATGCAATGTAATAGGCATGTGACAACAATACCAATAACAAGGATGTGACAACATGCAATGCGATAAGCATGCAACGACACACAAACTGCATAATCCATGGACTTACATTGAAAATGGATAGGCCTCAGCCATGCCAAAAACAGTGGCCAAAATGATGAAGTGATAGAATGAAATGCACAATGAGCATGCACATGCAATGGTCCAAGAGTTAAGGCATAGGGTCACAACACCCAAACATGAGCGAGGGGTGACAATCATGGTAGTATGGTGACACCATAAGCTCTGAAATTATGTTAAGAGTGATGCCAAATCAAACACATAACACAAGCAAGGCATGCTAATGGACTTCAAGTTCAAAGCTAGCCAAGGTACTTGAACCATGGCCATATCAACCAAGCCCCAAAGGACCAAGGTGACCCAAAACAGTCCTAAGGTAGTCCAAAACAAGGCTAGAACATGCATGGGATGAGGCCAAAACATGCTAGAAAGGTAAGCACAAAACAAGACGCATACAAGGCCAAAAGGAGCAATTGCACTACACCTATTACAGCCAAACATGGCATGACTTAGGCCAATAAAATCAGAGTTATGGCATGTCAGAATGAGCCCAAAAACCCACTTAGATGGCATCCCAAAGGCCTAAGTATGATGGCATGCACAATGACCTATTCTTAAGGCATGAAACACAAACTATCCAAAGCATGGAATAGGTGATAAATGCAAGTGTGTGACCATGAAACATGGACTAAAATTACATTTCACATGATGCCAAATCATGAAAATACTTGAAGTAACACATGCTAATGAACTCAAGGCACAAAGCTTACAAGCTAGAATGAACCAAGGCTATGCAAAACAATGCATGCATGACCAAGACAACACTGAATAGAGTTTAATCATGGTAAAACATAAGAGAAAGCACCTTGGAGTTGAGCCAAAACATACAAGAATAGTGGTCCAAACACAAGATGCATGTTATGCAAACATGCAAGATTACTCTACAAGTATGTAAAGCATGAAAGATGCTGTCAAACCAACATGGAATAGAGTTAAGGCAGGTCCTAAAAGCCACTAAAAAGTGCTGAAATAGAACCAAGACATGCTAAGTAAACATGCTACTCTTATAAGCCAACAACACAAGCATACGAGACATAAGGAGAGAGGGGTGTCCCCCTCCTATACAAGACTCCAAAACCACTTCTTCACCACTGAAAATCCTCTGGATTTCAGTGGTGAGAAGGTCAAAATAAGATGATCCTAAAGCTTAAAAGTAAAGGCACAAAACAAGGCCAAACAAGGCCTAAAAGGGGGTAGACAACCCCCAACCAAAAAGTGACCTTAAGCAACCATAACAAGCATACAAAATCAGAACTTTTTGTAGTTTGAAGTCAAGCTTGAAACAATATAGAAGTATATGTAAAAGCTTAAGCAAGAATGGGGTATCTAAAGTTTAGAATCTCACCTTTGAAGAACAACTTCAAGAATACAAGACCAGCAACTCTCTCTGATCAAAACCAGCTCAAGAACCTTAAAATCAACCTCTTAGTACCTCAGCACACAAGGATGGTGTAACTCTAGGTGTTTGTGTGCAATAGTAAGAACAAAACACACTTTTGAGCTCAAACACACACACAAATCTAGAGAGAGGGGATATAGAGAGAGAGATTTATCTAACTTGTATATCAGATTTCTAGAACCCCTGGAAAGGGAGAGGAGGCTCTCCTTTTATAGAAAACCAATTTTGCAAAGCTTCTTGGAGAAGCTAAGCAAGGCTCAAATCCCTCCATACACGTGTATGGAGGAGGGGAATTGTGTGTGCCAGCTATTCTAGCTGGCACAAAATATCTGCCAAAAGCAGATGGAAAGGGGTCAGCCGGAAAATATGGCCGATTGACCAACAAAGGTGGCCGACCGACCAAATACAGTGCCGATTGGCCAACACTCTTGGCCGATGGCAAGAAAAAGGGGTCGATGGCTTCGAGCCTTGGCCGATGGGTTGAGGGGATGGCTAACAAGCCACCCTCTTCCCTCAAAAGTAAAAACACAAGTCTTTGGTCCACAACCAAGCACAAGACAGACAAGTTGAGAGATCTTGAGGGAAGGCGCGCGGCCGAGACCTCCAGGAACTCAAAACAAACATGAGCATGGATGATCATCGAGTGTTCAGACGATTATGTCCAAGTCTTGAGGACGGTCAAAAATGGGGTGTCTACAGTTGATGATGTAGAAGTCCATCCAATGGGGTCTGAAGTTGCCCCTAGTGTTGTGGATAGGAACTTAGTTGTCCTTCAGCAATACTTTCTTCTTTCTTCCCTTCTGGGATTTGGCATTCTTGCCGATCTTCATTGGTTTGCAGAATGATCCATCTTTGGCTCTTCGAGCACATCTGACATTTTTGCCCCCAATTCAAGGCCTACTTCTGATCTAGCTTCGCAAGCTTCCTTTGATCAATCTGATCTCCTCGATCTAACTTTCTTGCCTCTTGTTCGAGGGCTGCTTCAAATATGACCACATAGGCCTTACATTGTGGTTGATCGTTGAACATTCTGAATCCAAGTTCAAGGTTTGAAAGCAAAGGGGTTAAGTCTCAAGGCTGAGAGCGATCCTATGCTGCACAATCTCAAGAGCGATTCTGCACAGGTCTTCGCAGGACCGCGCAAAACATTTTTATAAAATCTTTTAAGAAGGTGACAAATCGCTCATGCTGAAGATAGTGCAGAACCAATCTGGATCAAGCTAGGATCCTTCTCAGTACTCACATTAACAAGCATGATCTCATTCATTAAGGGCTTAGCACACCCCTCTTTCTCTCAATTGATCAAATTTTTGCAAATTCTGAGGAATTCCTTCCTCTTTGTTTTCACCACAGTGTTTAAAAAGTTTTGAAAAACTTAGGTCAATGCAATGATTTAAAGGCACAGAAAAGACATAGTTTTTTAGTCAAATACTGCCATCTTATTCAAAACTTCTGGCACAACTGGCACAAGTAGGCACAACTGGCACAAGGCAGAAGCAAACATAAGAGTGTGAAAATCACTGCTGTTTCATTCATAACTTCTGGGGTAACTGGCTCCAAGACATAAACAAACTCAAAAGAAAGAGAAAAGACAAACTCAAAACAAGATAGTGATGTCTGAGGTAACACCGTCGGAATCACTTGACTCTAACAAAATAAGACTGACACGATACAACAAGACAGACCCAACACCCAAGTCAGAAAGTAAAATTAATAGCATTTGTACATTGCTCAAAACAGTGCATGCCATCCACCATATTTGGAGTAAAATGAGCGCCATCCGCAGGTGGTTCATCCCCCGATCAAATGATCACATTATCCCCCAAGTTCACTGATCCAGTGTCGATAGACTATGCAGAGCCTGGTGCGACGATGACCTCATTGTCGATCAGATCCTATATTTCGTGGCGAAGACGGTAACAACTATCAGTGCCATGACCAGTTTGTTGATGGAAGGCACAGTACTTGGTCGGATCATGAGAGGGAGGAAGTTTGTTTGGTAATGGCTGCGGCTCCAAGGACTTCAGATGGCTTTTTTTGATCAACACACCCATGGCTTTGGATAAGGTCATATAAAGCAGGGTGAAGAACCTCTGGCCTCGGGGTGGGTACTTTGAGGTTTGTGAGGTTGTGTTGGATGTACCGGCGAAAGGGTCGGCAGGTGCTGACTTTTGATGATCTCTTCCGAGTGTAGAATTGGAGCTGAAAAGGGGGTTTCTGGTACAACATCCTTTTTTCCAGCTTGCCCCTTGATTCAGACTACCTTCAACTTGTGTGGCGAAAGTGTCATCCACAGTTTTTGTAACAACTGTGAGTACTTGCTGTTTGTTCAGCCCTTCAGCTTTCAAAGCCTCAATAGCCCACTAAAGGTGTTCATGGGGCCCAATGCCTACCCCTACCTTGTTCTTACCACTGGCCTCCACTTTGCCAAGGGATTGACCTTCTTCCAATGCATCCTGCCCCAAGATTGGGGGGCCTTTTGGCATAAAATTTTTGGCATGCGATGTGGTCGATGACGGAGCCAATATCCCAAAGGCCAGATCTGCCACAGTTCTCTGAAGATCTTCGATCATTCTCATCAGCTCAGAAGTAGTGGGTTCACGGGTTTGAGATAATTGGGGTTCATATGCACCCATCATGCATAAGTCCATGCTTTCCGGGATAAACACCTCAGGCTTGGGTAGATGGGCCGGGGTGATATATATGCTCGGTTTGTAGGTAGATGGCAATATATGGATGTGGTTGAGGTAGGCAGGAGATGTTTGGTCATTGCGGTCTGGAGGTGGAGCTATAGTCCGGTTGTCGATGAGATTCTGAACCTCATGACGAAGGAAGTAGCAACGATCAGTGCCATGACCGAGCTATTGATGATACACACAGTATTTGGAGGGGTTATGCCTAGCAGGGAGTGGGTTAGGTAGAGGTTGAGGATCAAGGGGTTTCAGATGCCCTTTTTCCATCAAGACTTTTAGTGCGCTGGTTAGGCTCATATAGAGAGAGGTGAAAGTTCTACCCTGAGCTCGAGTCGGGCCAGCTATTTGTAGGCTTGGATTGGCAAAAGGGTCGGTTGTGGCGACTGTATTGATCTCAATGGGTTTGGGAATAGTGCTACTACTAGCATTGGTACTCCCTGCAAAAACCCTCCTTATCGGTTCACTTGTTCTGGGAATAATCCCACTGTTGAACGCATTCTCGACCTGAACCCCCAGTTCATGCAAACTTTTGAAAGTGAATAGTGGAGCGACTATCAATTTTTACAACATATCATGCTCGAGGTTTTGCACCACTATCTGCACTTGATCTCTCTCAGAAGGGCGATCTGTCATCTGTGCTGCCTTTGCTCTTTACCTTGCAACAAATTCCGCAAATGGCTCTGTAGGATTCTGGTGGGTAGCTTCTAGCTCTTGAGTGGTCATTTCAACTTAGGTATTGTAAGAATATTGATCAACAAAGGCCTCAGCCAATTCTTCCCAGTTCTGCTTCACTGTATTCTCCAACTTGGCATACCAAGCGGCTGCTACACTTGACAGGGTTCTTCCATACATAGAGAGTTTATGTGGCTTAGTCAGACCCATCGGCTTCAGGACATCCAAGAAAAGGTGGATATGTACCATAGGATCTCCAGACCCATCGAAACGGTCAATATATGGCATTTTGAATCTGTCTGGGAGCCGTACGGTGGACTCAGTGTACCCATCCTCAACGTCGGGAATGGAGTTAAGGCCTAGTGCCTTTTTGAATAGCTTCTCAAGGTTCGCAATTTTCACTGCAATCAGATCAAGATCATTAGCATCAAGGGGATAAAGCCTTTCATTAGGTTGTACCAAGGGTCTAAACACTCGAGCTTGAGCCAACCCTTCTCGGGGATCCGGACCATGTAAATCTTCAGCTGGCGGAAGTGGGTCAAAGTTTGGTTGAGGTCCCAAAACCGGATGTGTGGCAGATGCCCCCGATGGGCATTACATTTCAACATTGGTCTCATCCTGCATAGCAATTCCATGGTTTAATGCCGCTATCACGGCCACAACTTCTTCTGAACCCTGTGCCATCACGACCTGCTGGGTTTGAACAAAGGTAATGTGACTGGTGACTGATGGATCCATTGTACCGGTGAGCCTTGATTGGCCTTTTTACCCTGCCTCAACGAAGGAAACACTGGTTGCCCTTGAACTGAATCTCTGACCTGACAAAGTCTATCAACAGAAGTCTGGTGTACTCGGGGGATATTGGAGCCTTCTGAAGCTATGGTTCCAAGACTACCCTGCAAAAGAGAAAACAGATAGCATCTCAGCTTGATTCCACAAAAACAGATATGAACACAACTGAATGACAGCACTCTTTACTGAATTCTGCCCAAAATTCTGCTTGTAAACTGATATCCTCAAGCCGATACTCAAACTTGCAAACTGATACATGCATTCCTGTAAAGACGCACTCTAAAAGCACATAGCAAGCAAGTGAGAGCCAAAAACACCCCTATGAAGGGATAGGGTTTCCCTGTCCTATTTTGTGAGGAGCTAAGGTTTCACTACGCACACAGCGGTTTCAAACAACCTATAATCGGGTAAGCAACCTGTCCTAGCTTGGAATGGTCACTACAGTTTTCGATATGCACTAGGTCGAATGGTCAAAAAGGCTGCCCCGGTAAAAACTGGGGTTTGTGTTCCCGTCGTGGCAGAGCTCGCAACTGGTCAGCCTTATGGCACGCTTCGCAAAGTAAGCCTCTGGTAAACCGTTCAGGAATAGCATACGGTAAACACGGTGTCCTAGGCGCACCAATGCAAATGCAATGCAAAGAAGCACATAAGTGTAAACAAAACAAGATATCATGAGTTCGAGTCAAGTTCTCTAATTCCCCAGCAGAGTTGCCAGAAACTGTAGATGTGCCCGAACGTCCCGGGCTCCGCGCATGAAATGGCGTGAAATCCGTTTTGTTCATTAGCTACTACAGTTCGGACTTAAATGTCACGGTTCTGAATCTAATCTGGCAAAGTGCAATGCAAGACCGATAAATCACCAAAGAGTCCAAATCCGGCAAATCGTTTTAGAAAACTGATTTTAATAAAGAAGTGCCAAATACGGACTGCTTTTCTAGATACAGAGTCGCCACCTAAATATTTTATTTTGGGGGAATTTAGGAAACCCTGACTCGTGCCTAAGGCCACGTGTCCGTCATCACCAAAGTTGCCTCGAATCGGGAACTTGGGTACGAGAGGGGAAGGTCATGCAATGAGCACCCCCGCTTACCCGATCAAAGATCGGCCTTTACTAAGCATGATATTTTGATTTTGAAAACACAAGTATTCTTATTCCAGTTTATTAGCTAGAATTACTATGTGATGCGCACAACACACAAGTATAGACTAGATCGCCTAATTTGGAAAAAAACATCTCATGTTTGTTTGAAAATGGTTTGAAGGTGCTACTCGCAAGTAGGCTAAGACGTGGATTTGCCACCCTCAAGTGGGCTTAAAACTCGCATTTCAAGGAATTATTCCAATTCAAGTAATCTAACCTTCACCCATAGGCATTCAGACAGTTAATCATATAAGCAGTTAGCCTCATGGTAAGCATGCTATCATGTTAACACTCACACACATGCAAGATGCTAAAGCATAAACACTTACAGTGTACTCCGAGCCAAAACAACAACTAGTTAGAAATCATGCATGACCCTAGTTATGTTAAGATGCCTAATGCAACACATGCAAAAATGCAACTAAAATAGGCTCGGCTATCCTAAAATGGCATATGAGATGTAATTTGATAATCATGTATTCAAGTAGGAATTGAAATACAATGCAGTTAGTATGATGCGCTGAGCCTGGTGCATGCAATACAGATGAATGGATGCAAACATGCAAACATAAGGATGCTAATCAAAACATGACCTAGAACTAACCATCGTAAGTGGTTAAGTAAAAGGAAGAAAGACGTGGGGTTGGAAGACATTCACACACTCACGCACATTTATTACAAAATTCACCCTCTCGACGGAGGGTCCGAATGAATAATACAAACCAACTAATTAACTAACTATTCTAGCTAATTAATTATTACAAAACTTTTAACTAATTAAGCAAATTAATCAAGTTACAAAACCAGCCAAGTATGAAACTAAAACAGGCTGCCACAGCTTTGCCACGAAGTGATGAATGATGCATGCTCAATCGCCTCGCTCAGAAATCCATTGCCATGCCTCATATTGCCTCTGTTTGCACTATTTTAGACTTCTGAAAACTCTGCCAACTTCTAAAACACTTCTGATCCACCTCATAGATATGCTGAGAGGCCATCGACCAAATAGTATGGTTATCGGCCAAGGGAGAAGGGTCATCGACCACTTTTGAGTCCATCGGCCAAATACTGATAGCCAATCGGCACACTAGATAGTCGATCGGCCATCTCTTCTTGCAAACTGCTCCTTTTGCTGCAGCAGAGTACAAACAGAGGCATGACAATACATTTGGAAGAAAATGTTGTGCAACTACACCTCTTATCATGTTTGAAGCTCAAAGGAGTGTGGTGCTCGACTCTCGAGCCATCAATAACGCATTTCGATGCATGATGGCCAAAGAGGCCGAGTCGCACAATTCAATGTGAATGAAATGCACAAAAACACATAAGGGACCTTAACCTCTATCATGTTGGATCAAGAGGCAAGGCATGCACACACAATGTAATGCAACAAGCATGCAAAATCATGCAATGCAATAAGCATGGAACAACATGCAATGCACCAAGCATGTATCAACAATGCAAGCAACAAGCATGCAAAACACAATGCAACCCAAACATGCAAGCATGATGCAATGTAACAACATTTGAACAACATGCAAAGATGGACTTAAACCAAAATGGACAAACTTCAATCATGCCCAAATCAGTGGCCAAAATGATGAAATGGAGACTCCAAGGACTGGCCAGGCATGCATACATGTTAATGCAAGATTAAGGCACAAGACACAACTCTCCAAAGGCATTGAAAATGATGAAACATGGAGTATAATGGCATATGTTCCAGCACTGAAATGTCATGCTGTAGACGTCCCCGAACGCCCCGGGAGGAACGAGCTCCCGTTCTGTTCATTTTGGGGTCACTACAGCTCAGCACTCTCAAATTTGTCACGGTTCTAAGTCTGAACCAAAGAGTCCAAATCCGACAAATCGTTTTGAGAAAACAGATTTTTGAAAGAAGTGCCAAACATGGACTGCTTTGCCAGATACAGAGTCGCCACCTAAATATTTTATTTTGGGAAATTTAGGAAAGCCTGACTCGGTGCCAAAGGCCACGTGTCCGTCATCACCAAAGTTACCTCGACTCGGGAACTTGGGTACGATTGGGGAAGGTCACTTCGTGAGCACCCCCGCTCGCCCGGTCAAAAACCGGCCTCTACTAACCATGATATCTAACAGATTAGTATAGGAGACAAAAT
>NW_021025594.1:181992-249808 GCF_004153795.1 Camellia sinensis
TGATGTGTCTTATAAAGGTTTGGGTTGTGTGTTAATGCAAAATGGGCGAGTAATTGCTTATGCCTCCCGACAGTTGAGACCACACGAGAAGAACTACCCAACACATGATTTGGAACTAGCCGCAGTTATTTTAGCTTTGAAAATCTTGCAGCATTATTTGTATGGGGCAAATTGTGAAGTCTACACGGATCACAAAAGTCTGAAATACTTCTTTACGCAGAAGGAGTTGAACACGCGACAGAGGAGATGGCTTGAATTGATAAAAGATTATGATCTTGAAATCCAATACCACCCCGGGAAAGCTAACACAGTTGCAAATGCCTTGAGTAGAAAATCAATGAGGAGTATGGCTTGTTTGCTTACTGAATAGAAAGAGATCTTGCAGGATTTCGAGAGTTTTGAAATTAAAGTGGTATTGTGTGAACAGGGCAGATTGATCGGTGATCATTGAGGAGATTAAACAGAAACAAAAAGAGCATGAGTTCCTCAAGAAAGTGATTGATGAATTTGAGACAAGTCCGAAAGCAAAGTTTAGCATTGAAAATGAAGTGTTGAGATTTCAAAACCGAATGTGTGTCCCAGATATTTCAGAACATTAGGGTTAAAAGTGGCCCCAAGGTGTTCATCATTGGCTCGGAAGTGAGAAAAAATGGGTGTCGGAGGACGAAAATGGAATATAACTGGTCGCCAAGATAATTGCTGGCCTCCCACCCTCCAGTGACCTTCCTGGTGATGAAACAGAGGCACCTGCCAAAAATGAACGAAAACGGATGCAAAATGAATGCTCGGGGGCCGAAACACGCAGTTCGGGGTCCCGAAAATTGCCTGTTAAGCACCAAAAGTGGCGTTTCGGCCACGAAGTGGGTTTCTCTAACCCCAGTGTCCCTCAAAAGGGAGTAAAAAGGAAGTATGCCAAAAATCAGAACAAACGGAGATGGTTAGGCGGTCCCGAACCGAGGCACACGGCCAACGGTCCCGAAAAACCGGAAACCGGACTCCGAAATGGGCAAAATGGCCTGCGGCCACAAAATGTAGCCCACGGCCACTGAGAGATGGTCTACGGGACCTCTCCCTCCCCTCAGGAAAAGAAACAGAGAAAACCTAGTCTGGATCGCAAACCGAGACATGGCACAGAAGAGGGTTCGGAAATCCGGAGGCAGGGCTCACGACCGCGACTCTGAGACTTCTGAACGAGCACGATATGCAACGTCACCAAGCGCTCAATCGGTGATCTTTGAGTCTTAAGGTCGGTCAAAAATGGGGTGTCTACACATGCTAAATGACTTAAAATCATGCAAACAACTCATGTGATGCATGTTGCAAGGCTTAAGCATCAAAGCTAGTGAAGTGTATTACACTAGAGACATGCAAGACAATGCTCAAATGGTCAAACCAGCCCCAAACAGACCTTAGGCAGGTCGAAACAGTAGCCAAAATGGACTGAGATGATGGCTTGAAAGGCAAGAAAATTAGGCTCATGCAATGGCTCACAAACAAGGCATAAAAGGTGCAACTCTCAAACACATTGAAGGAGTGATAAACATGAGAGTATGGAAAATATATAAGCTCTGAAATATCATGCCAAATGATGCCAAGGCATGCAAACATCACAAGTATAGCATGGTAGGTGCCTCAAAACTCAAGGCTAGTCAAGGCATTTCAACTATAGATATACAAAACATGAGTTATATGACCAAGGAAGCCCGAAATAGTCCTAAAGCATGTCAAAATAATGCTAAAACATGTATGGAGTATAGCCAAAATAAGCTAGCATGATTGGCCAAAACATCAAGCATGTTAGACTAGTAAGCATGGATTACACTACAAGTGTATAAAGAATGCAAGAGGTGAGTCCACCAATCAAAATCAGAGTTATGACATGTCAAAATAACACCAAAAACATGCTTGAACTAAGCTAATTGAAACCACAAAAGCATGCTACTTTGTAAGGCTAACAAGGCTAGCAAAGAGGATTTACACTACAAGTGCAATAAGCATGCAAGAGGTGACCCAGATAGCCAAAAATAGAGTTATGGTAGGTCTGATAAGTCACAAAACTGAGCCTAAACAAGGCCATAAAGAAGTAAAAACACATGCTCATTTGGTTGGCCATCAACACTAGCAATCAAGACAAGAGGAGTGGGGACCACCCTCTCCTACTTAGGCCCTCAAAACAGGGTTTTTACAACTGAAAATCCTTTTGATTTCAGTGGTTCCAAGACCAAAAAGAAGTTGTTTGAAATGTTTGAAAGTTAGCTCACAAGGCCTTACAAGCCAATGAGCAAAAGGGAGGACAACCCCCTAGCCAACCAAGGCACAAACCAAGACATTAGGACTGAAAAAATAGAGGAAAAACAGAGGTTTTTGTAGTTCAATGCCACCCCAAAAATAGCCCCAAAGTAGTGTGAAAAGATGGCCAAGCAAGTGTGTAAAACAAGTGTAAAGGGGGAGAGATCTTACCCTTGATGCACAGCTGCAAAACCAGCCCAAAATCTGAGCCAAAATCAGCCTTTTGGAGCTAAAACAAAGTCCCAAGCTACCTCAACCCAAAGATGATCAACTTTGGTTAAGGGTCTCTTTGTAAAAGTGTAGGAAATTCTCACTTCTAAGCTTAAAACAAGAGGAAAATGAGAGAATTCTAGGAAGAGAGAGAGATTTGCTCACAACACTTCTAGGGAGAGAGGATTCTAGAGTGAGAAGCTCTCAAATTTCTAAGCCATCAAGAAATGTTCTAACGCTTGAAAATGAGATATAAGGCTTCATTATATAGCAATCCAAGAGGTTTTGGTCAAAATAACTAAATTGGAAATATCTGATGCAGTGTATAACAGCTGGAGGAGAAATATCTGTCAATTCTGGGCTTTCTGGGGACGTTTGGCCGACCGGCCATCTTTGGTGCCGACCGGCCACCATTTGTGGCAGATAAGGTTCACTTTTGGCCAATATATAGCTGCTGAGGTCAAATTGTGGCCGATGCACTTCCATAGAGGCCGATGGAAAAAATAAGTCCTGGTCCCTGACTTGAAGCAAGCCCAATTCCTTCACCTGGACTCTTTTCTAGGTCATTCTTAGCCTAAACTATAGCCCTGGAAGTCTTCTTTCCAATTATAGAAGCCTCACATCAAAATTCCATATGTGCTAAGAGATATCCCTCTTTTACTGAAGGATGCTTAGTTTCGATCGAATCGGAATGATGCCCAACTTCAACCAATCATCTCTCCCCCATCCGGACTCGACTTTAGGAGATTCTTGAGTGAAAAATTAAACCCCGGAAGTCTTCTTTCCAATGGTGGTGGCCTCATAGCTTAAATCCAAGTGTATTTACAGATAGGCTTAATTTAGCAAGGATCGCTCGACTCTCTCTTAGCGATTCATACCCACCTTCTTCCTCAGCTAGGTTTCTTCCCTCTTCTCCTCTTTTCTTTAACTCCAAACTCCTAAACAAGGTGTTTTGAAAGACTTTTCAAAGATTTCATCTCTCTTTCATTCATTTTCACTTTTTTCTTGCTCGGTTTACCAAAAAGCGCAACATTTAACGAAATGCGAGCCTCAGAACATCGTAGGAAGTCTTTTTCAAAAATGTTTTGAAAGAGAGGGCTTTAAGGTCTAAAAACCATCCAAAATAGCTTTGGTCCAAAATGGGGTGTAAGGTTAGGATTTGACTCTCCTCTTGCCGAAGAAATCGAACATTTGCCCTGTACACCTTTCATCACCAAGTAAACCATCAATAACGCCCAAGTCTTAAGGGCGGTCAAAAATGGGGTGTCTACATGGGGCACCTACTGCTACCAGGTCCTGCCTTTTGGGTTGAAAAATGCTGGGGCTGCCTATCAGAGGGCTGCGACCACCATTCTGCATGATATGATCCGCAAATAAGTTGAGGTGTACGTGGACGACATGATTGTCAAGTCCAAAGAGCGAGAATGCCACTACATTGCGTTGGAGAAATTATTTCAACGGGTCAGAGAATACAGATTGAGGTTGAGCCCGTAGAAATGCACCGTTGGCATAACGGCAGGGAAAATGCTGGGCTTTCTGATCACGTAAAGGGGAATCGAAGTAAATCCTTCCAAAATCAAGGCCATCTTAGAAATGCCACCACTAAGGACTGAAAAGGAGGTACGTGGCTTTTTGGGTAAAGTGTAATTCATAAGATGGTTTATCTCCAAGCTAACCTTGATTTGTGAACCACTATTTGATCTCCTTTAGAAAAGGAAGAAATTCCGATGGGATGATCGATGTCAGTTTGCCTTTGAGCAGGTCAAGCAGTACCTCTAGGACCCATATGTGTTGTCGCCACAAGAGCCGGGGAAGCCTCTGATTTTGTATTTGTGGGTGACGAACTCAACTATGGGGTGCATGCTCGCTAAAGAATCTAAAGATAAGATGGAGAAGGCCATCTCTTACTTGAGCAAGATGATGCTAGACTATGAGACCCGCTACACATCCTTAGAGAAAGCTTGCTTAGCCTTGGTATGGGCTACCAGGAAGTTTAAGGACTACCTGTTAGCTTACTCTGTAATCCTGGTTTCATGATTAGATCCGATCAAATATCTCTTTGAGAAACCAGTGCTTACAGGTAGGCTGGCTCGTTGGCTGCTTCTTCTCTCCGAATTTAATCTTAAATATGTTATGCGCAAGTCCGTTAAAGGAAGAGCTATAGCGGAAATCCTAGCGGATCACCTAGTAGAAGGGGATGAAACAGTGGAATATTGTTCCCAGATGAAGATGTTCTATAAGTGGAAAAGGAAACCTGGATGATGTATTTTGACGGGGCGTCTAATCAGTACGGTTATAGGATTGGTGTGCTGCTGATAGCACCTGATGACTCCTATATACCTTTAGCTTTCAAACTCTGGTTCAAAGTGTCTAACAATGAAGTAGAATATGAAGCATGCATTGCTGGTCCGGAAGCTGCCCTAGAACTAGGGGCGATAAGGTTGGACATAGTCGGAGACCCGAACTTGGTTGTTTCTCAAGCAAACAGAGACTGGAAAGTCAAAGAAGAGAAGATGAAGGTTTACATTAGACTTTGGATCTCCTGATTCCAAGGTTAGAAAATCTAACGTTTACGCACCTGCTAAGAGAGAACAATCGGTCCACTGAAGCTTTAGCAACTCTATCTTATATAGTAGACATCTCGTTGGGAGGGAAGATACATCCAATCATTATTGAACAGAAATACATGCAGACTTATGAGATTACTGCCGTAATAGATGAAGTGCAAGACAAAAACCCCTAGTATTACGATATTTGGAACTTTCTAGAAAATGAGACGTATCCACCAGGGCAAATGCCAGGGACAAACAGGGAATATTGCGTCTAGCCATCCAATTTATCATCTACAAGGGTAAGCTGCATAAAAGAGGTCATCTTGGAATGCATAAGCTATGTGTGGAGGAAGAGGAATCGAAGCATCTTATGGAGGCTATCCACGGAGGGGAGTGTAGGGCACACATGAATGGTGTGATGCTAGCCCAGAAAACTCTCAAACAAGGTTATTACTGGTCAACCATGGAGGTTTTTTTTTTTTTTTACTGTCTACCACATCTGGATAGAGAGGAATAGTAGGATCTTCAATAAGGTCCAAAAGCCTGAAGAGGTTGTTACTAACTCTATTATCCAAATGGTTAGGGGTAGGCTTCTTTCTTTGGAAAATGTTAAAATTTCTGCAGGTGATAATTGGCTTTTGGAGGAATGGAGTCTTCCTCTCAAACTCTTGCAGCAGCACCATACTATTGCAGCTGGCCGGAGAATGAGTGATGTGAGGTTACATACATTGAGGGTTGAGTGATGGTGAGCAACTACTGTGGGGTTTACTAACTGGGTGCTCCTTTGCAGGTTATCATGAATCCTAAATCTTCTCCTACATTGATGTGTCCGTATGGAGGGTTGAGTGCTGTGAGCTATCTATATATTTCCAGACATTGTGGGTTGAGTGATGAGAGACAATACACATACTTTATGCTAACTTTTATTATATCCTATATATGGTTTGTGCAGGTTCTTGGAGCATTCAAGTATAATGTCTTTCTGATCCTTTCGAGGTATCATGTGAGTTGTGGGCCTAGTGTTATGAGATCATATATGGAGTGGAGAGACATACTGTGTTGTGGGTCGAGTGAGGAGAGCTCCTATATTGTGTGTCTGTTATTTCTTCTCCGTTATGATTTACGCCAGGTTCACTTGTTGGTGAGGAGGTGTGGTGCTGCGTACAGTGCAGTTGCAGGGAATTGCTGCTGGCATCCTTGGTTGTTGGCGTGGAAGGGTGCTGGATACATGCTGCACAGATTCGGGTGGCAGTATGAAGGGTGTGTCTGTACCATGGTGATGGCTGCTACTAGCGCCTTGCTGTGCCACAGGAGGGAGAAAATCAGTTGTTCTTCATTGTATTTTTTGCATAATTTTGCAGTGTGTTTAGCTTATTCCTACGGGCTATGTAGGAGTATTTTTGTGCTTCTTTGTGTTCCTAATAGCTGTCCTAGTAACCATGTTTCGGCTTGCACACATTTTAACAGTTTAGTTTTGTTTTTGTTTCTCATTCCTAGCCCTACGGGTGTAGGGAATGTTGTTTTGTTTTGGCTCGTGCCTTTTGTGGATACAGTGTCCAGGTTCTCTTGCTTGGTGCTACAGTAACAGGAGGTTCTCTTCAAGTCCATAGCCTCCTGGATTTATGTTTCAGTTTGTTCTCTTCGCCTAGGTTGTTATAATTGTTTATATTTCTTGTTCACTCTTCCTATTGCTAGATTATAGGAATGGTGAACAGGTTGTTGGCTTTTGTTCTGTCCTCTGTATAGCTGTGTTAGGTCCTGGGGTATGCCCCTTGTAGCTGTGTAAATTTTCTTGTTTTATTTTATCTCTTATTCACCCAAAAAAAAAAAACCATGGAGGTTTTGTACACCGATGCCACAAATGTCAAATGCATGCCAATCGCATGAACATACCGTTGTCGAAGCTTTACAATATGACTTCACCATGGCCTTTCTCAGTTTGGGGCATTGATGTTTTCAGTATAGTCTCGTCAAAGGGATCAAATGGGCACGAGTTCATTCTGGTGGCGATTGACTACTTCACAAAGTGGGTGGAAGCTCAATCCTATGTGGTGTTGAAAACATCACATGCGGCCAAATTTATTAGAAACAACATCATCTGCCGGTACGGGGTCCCGAATGAAATCATCTCGGATGACAGCTCGTACTTCAAGAAAGAGGTGGTGGATCTGCTTAAGAAATACAACGTGGCTTTTCATAAGTCATCGACATACAGACCACAGACTAATAAAGCTGTTAAAGCGGTCAATAAGAATATCAAGAACATCTTGTAGAAAACGGTGGAAACCTACAGGGATTGGCTAGATAAACTGCCATTCATGCTCTGGGGCTACAAAACCACAATCTGAACTTCTATAGGGGCAATCCCTATTCTCTCATATATGGGATGAAGGCTGTTTTGCCTATTGAAATTGGAGTGCCGTCACTGCGAGTTATGGCCAAGTGTAAGATAGTGGAGGCGGACTGGCAATAGAGCAGATTTGAGAAGTTAATGTTGTTTGATGACAGGAGGCTAAAGGCATTGTATCATGTTCAGGGCTACCAACGCAGGATTGCTAGAACTTTTAACAAGAAGGCTAAATCCAGGAATCTCCAGGAGAAGGACATGGTACTGAAAGACAGCCAGGCTCCCATCCATAACCCTAAAGGCAAGTTCAGACCTAATTGGGCTGGTCCTTATATCATCAAGTTTATTTGGTCAAGAGGGGCGATTATTCTCATGAACCTGGATGGCTTGGAGTTTTCACAGCCGATCAATATGGACAAGTTGAAGAAATACTATCCTTGAGAGGCTCGCTAGGCCAAAAACCTAGAAGGGAGACCTAGGCAAAAGTTAGAGCATGAAAAGTTAGAAATAAAGAAAAATTGAGCTCGCAAGGTTGAAAACACCAAAGGGCAACTTTGGCAAAAGTGAGAGCGCAAAAGGAGAGAGTCAATACTCGAGAGAACCAAAACCGAACTACGTAAGACCTAATTCCCGTCTTTGGGATACGTGGGGAACTTCATCCTGAAGTTCGGCTACCACCAGTTTCAACTCAGCTGTCCTATCCTTTTGATCAGGCTATCTAGGTCTATCGTTGTCTAACTTGGTGGTGATACCTCTATTTCGGCAGAAGGGCCAATTGCAAGACATAGCGATGATGATGAATGCAGTTATGGGCAATTGGGATGTTTTGATTTGGGGTTGTACATCTTGAAGATTGATTCTGTGCTTGTCAAGCAGTGATCATTCCCAAATATTGTTTTGAAAAGTTTTAATAAAAGTTGATTTTTCTCAAAATTTTACTTTTTACAACTCAGACAATTTTGGGACCAAAAAAAAAAAAAAAATTCAGTGCTCACAACCATAATTCCATTGATTTCAATACAAGTACATTCTCCAACTCTCTGGTTGCAAATCAAAGTTGCTTTAACATCACAAAAACTTGAGAGGAAAGGTCAAAACAATAAACTAATGGCATGGGTGAGTCAGGTGTTCCTACGTTCTTTACTCGTACTGGCAGAAGTCTCTGCAGCCAAAGTTGGCTCAACTTGTGCCTCATCCTTGAGCCAAGACAAACACTCGCCAGATAGGACATAACTGAATCTAGGGTTAGGGGCCGGAAGCTCTCTCGTCCTCCAGGCATTGAGGTATCGTGACAAGTGCGAACCACGAAATGGGAATGATGCTAGGTATTCTACCCCCTCATTTGGACGTGTCTGGTCATGCCCAAACTGGCATTTGAATTGTAAAAGAAAATAGAACATGCAATGTGTAAGGACAATCAGCTGAATACCCGATTGTCGGGTCATGCTATAGCTCATTTTGGCCAAGTCAAGCCAGGGATAGTGCCAAGCTATGTTAGCTGCCTTTCTGTTGCACATCTAGTTGCATTACCATCCCTCATTGGAAAAATCCACTAGTTATTGCTAGAAAAAGTAAGCCCAGGTTGAATATTTAGGGCAAGGATCCACCACTTTCAGCTTATCCATGAGCTATACCTGGGAAGGGAGGGAATGAAAAAGAAGAGAGATTAAAGGATAAAGAGATGCACGTTGAGAGAAAAGTCAGGAAAGGGCTTTGAGAGGAAAATAGAGCGCGAGTGTCGAGTGATGTAAGAATCACATATAAAAGAAAGGGTGGGAAACAATACCTGGAGCAGTAGTGGACTCCTCGCAAACTTGGTGGTCTCTCATCAATGAAAAGCATCCAAACCCATCAAGGTTTTGGCCAGTGTTATGCCAATGCAACTCTCACCCTCTTTCAGGCATTGGGCTACTTTGATTAGCTTAATGCTAGCATCGCCTTAACTAGGGGCAAGAAGGAAGTGTGCCAGCATACATAAACAGAGGACATGTTGCAGAAAGCCTTGCCAAAAGAGGTCGCCTTTATCCCCAATATCGAAAAATTGGTGAACCAAGTCGGGTATATATAGCTCCCCATCATGAGCCAAAGATCGAGATTTGTGCAAGGTAAGCCAACACATCCGTCCCAAGGTTTGGGCATGGCCAAAACGGGGCTGAGGGATGATTTCTTCATCGCGTCGGGATTCTAGCAACGCTTGAAACTCTTCAAAATTTGGGCATAGTTCTTGTGTTTCGAACCGAAATACACGTGTAATTGGGTCCCAACATCGGACCGCGACATGGAGGAACAAAAAATAAAGTGGAGTACGGCTCAACGGAAAAAATGCGTTTATGCTGAAACCTCAGAAATTCACTTTTTCTGTGCCGTCTAAAGTAGCTATCCAATCCGTGAGCTTCTCGGCAAGGAATATCTTCATTTGTGGAAAAAACAACAGGTAAAATGATATTCTGGAGAAGGATTCACAAAGGAAGACCTTTTGTAGAACATGAGGCTGTGTGTGGACTCCAACTGTTAGCCAGTTGGTGGCCTACCACAAGTGGCCGGCCGTCCACAAAATCGTCCACTATTTTTGGCCAGTTGTCCACTTTTTTGGCCGGCCATCCACTTGTGGCCTGGCAGTTTGGCATTTTGGTTTTGTCCTGGTCTTTGTGTTTTGGGGTCTTCTTTTGAGTCTTTTGTTTCTAGCAAGTGTACATAGCTGTGTTTAGGCTGTTTTTACTTCATTTTCATTTATCGAGTTGTATTTTGGTCATTGGTCGGCTCATTATTCAATTAAGAACATCGTTCCAATACAAGCATTCTCGGATTCAAATTCAATTCCATTTTATGCAAGTGTGGTGCTCATGATGCAAAAACAATAACTATTTTTATAAATAAATAAAAAAAACTGTGAGGTTTTACTTCGATCATGGTTTTTACAAAAAGGTACAAGTCTTTTAAAAAGCAAAAGTAAAAACTAAATGGAGATATACATGTGCTACGTTACCAAAATAAAAGAAGCTAAGCAAAAGAGTACAAAAATCTGCGCTAGTTGCATTAGGCTCAAGAGGCCCTCTTCGTCCTCTTCCTCGGTGGGGACTCAGGGGCACTGTCTCCATCAGCGCCGCTATCAGAATCAAACTCCGAGCTACAGCCAGTATTGTCATCTCTGCTCCCTAACTCAGAGCTGGTCTCGGTGCCCTCCTCGCTCTCTGGCCCCGAGCCAGCATGCTCTCAGTCAACTCAGAAGGTCGGCTCTTAGCCTCTTCAGTATTGCTGGTCTGAGCATCGTCACCACTCAAAATCGGCTCTAAGGAAGAAGAAGCCTCCATTGTCTAGGATCGACCCGAGCACCCCTGTCTCTGCCTTGACCTCGGCGCTCATCTCGACCATGTATTGGGGCCTATTTACCTCTCATCTCTACTACTAGAGGAGGTGCCACCAGTGTTGTCGCTGCTCCTGGTGCCTTTGGTGCTGGAGGAATCTAAAAAAAAGCATCAACATATCAGATACAGTGTAGTGTTGCAGAATGGAGTATGCAGTATGAGCATGATACAAAAAACAGATGCAGTATGAGTACAGTGCATTAATGTAGTGTGTTAGTGCAGTTTGAGGTGGTGTCAGAAGGCATATCAGTATATCAGTGGGAATATGATAGTGTGGTGTACAACAGTATGAGTTGGTAGTGAAATGCCCGAAAAGAAATGGGAAATATACCTGAATACTGTGGAGACCACGCAACGTCTCTTTCATCTACACCATGCTGATCAGAGAATTGACCAGCTGAAGGAGGCCCTCTATGTACTTCTTGGGCGTCTATAAGTGAATTTGAATAATCAATATCTAAAAAGGGGAAAGTATGAAATGCAAGTTGTAAAGCATGGTTGGTACCTGAGGTGGGCCTGGGGCTCTAACATGTCTTTGCCTTGCCTTTGGTGGCTCTATCAAAATTTAATAGGCAATCTCGGTTGGCCGGCAGTATGTAAGCACAGTAGGCATCCTTGGCCAATCGGCAGTTTGCACAACGGGAGCGACTCCTCCAATACCGACCTCAGCCTTCTGAGCAGCCTCACCAGCCAAAAGAGCATCTACTGCATCGCCGCGTAAACATAGTCAGGGACGGCATAAGATGAGTCCAGATGAAGGTCGTGTAATCCCCGTACCCTCTGAAGTAGTCGGCATCCAGCCCTGCCATATACTGAATAATGGTGTTAGTTGAGAGGCTACTATCCTCATGGATGCTGGGGGCGGTATGGACGCAACTGGGGCAAGTAAGCCCATGGTATGGCGTACAAACCGCTTGCCCAAGAACCAGGCCTAGCAGAATGGGCCCTCTAGCAAAATCCAGAATCGGGAGGTGGCCCAAGTCCCAACAAACTAGTCTCTAACTCCGGCTGGCATCGTCACCCAGGGCTACCAGATGATCTGCAAATAGAAGATTTACAAGTTATTAGTTGCTGTCGATGGATCAGAACGATAACAATGAGAATGAAGTAGAAATGGTTGTGAGTTTCGAATTACCTCGCGGGCAACCACCATATCGAAGTATCGGCGGTCGAAGACGAATGTCTTGTCCTTGCGACTGCGGCGCTGGAGCCGGTACTGGCCGTCATATCATCGCGAGTAAGGCACGACTGGAGAAATTTTGCCCATCGACTCTAGGGAAAGGGCCGAGAAATAGGCATATACCCATAGCTATGAAACAAAGAGCAGCAGTGTGAATCAACAGTATGTGAACAAATATCAAACAGAAAGTGCGAAGCAGAAAGCACAGTACATGAATAAAAATGGAAAGCCGAAAGCATAGGAAGAAAATGCAGTGCATACCTCCCAGGCACTGCAATAGCCTCCGACCCTGTCTCTTTTCATGCGGGAACTTGAGCTTATGTAACTGTAGAGTGTGGTGAGGCCAGCTCCACTACAATCATAAAATTGGACTCGGGGCAAGGTCACAAGGGCACTCAGCAAGTACAAACCCACGGTGTTCCACCTATTCGCGAACAAGGTGGTACCGAGAAAATACATCAGGAAGCCCTGCGTGTACTGCTACACCTCCTCCTGTGTCTCTGGCTGGCTCCCGCGGAAGCGCTCGTAAAACCACCTGTATCGCACCATCGCTGGTCTGTCCAACACAGGTCGTGCTCCAAGCAAATACATCCATACTGCCTCCCATCGGTCCATGTCTATGTCAAAAGGGATCGGATCACTCCTACTCCTAAGCCTGTGATCATGGAGAAGTCATAGGGAGCCATCAGCATCTCCCCTGGGGAACATAAATGGAAGGAGTTGGTGCTATCCTACCACATCTCTACCAATTCTCCGAGTAGGGCTCGGCTAGCCATGTGAGCCCAGTGCATAAAATGCCAAAGCCTACCTCATCAATAAGGTTGCGGACCCAGGCAGGAAGCTCATAATACCATTCCCTGGCAGTCACGGTCTTGTAACCCTGGGAGGGGCGAGTGTCCTTATGTGGCAAAGAAAGAACAAATCAGATAAAAGTAGAAGATAGTCAGATGCAAGTACATGAAAGTAAATTTTGTACCTCAATAGCACCGCAAGAGAGGTGCGAGTCCGGCTCCTTCAACAAAGTATCCTCCGGATGCCAATGATGAAGTCAACAAACTGCATCATGCCTCCAAGCACCATCGTGTGCGTGCAGGAGTGATAAGTGGCTGGATCAAAGGGCCTCATCCTCAATGGTAATAACTCAGGCTTGGGCGCTGCGGCAAAGACCTTTGCCTCTACCTCGAAGTCAATGATAATGTCTGCCGCTGCTTCGCCTGTCTCATCGGCTAGGGGCTCCTCAACCTCTGTAGGGGGTGGAAGTATATGTAGAACCTCGAGTGGGGCGTCATCATGTGGAAGACATTTTCCATCTGGAAAGTAGGTTGAAAAGTAGGTGAAAAATGAAGAAAAATGGAGAAAAAAGGGAAAACTTGGAAAAAGTCAACCCTAGGAGAGAGAAAATGAAAGAAAAAGTCAAAAATCTAGGAAAGTTCACAAAACCCAAGAGAAACTCAAGGGAAACAAGCCCAAAGTGTTGAAAACTCGAAAAAAGCAACGAAAACAAAATCTGATCGGTTCAAAATGAAGAGGACCAAAGGGGTTTTATGAATAAAGTTTGTGTGGGGCGTTGGAAAATGCGTACAAAGAACAAACCTAGAGAGAAGAAGCACCTAGAGAGAGAGGGAGAGTGATTTCGGTCATGTGAGTGTGAGGAAATGAGGTGTGGTTGTGTATTTAAAAAGGCTTAAGCCGAAAGAACAAAACTGCCCCCAACTTTTCATTAGTGACCGGCCATCCACCATTAGTGGCCGGCCGGCCACTTTTGGGCCCAGTGCTAGTTTTGTGGTCTTCAATGTATAAGAGGTTCTTTGTTGGGTCTAAGAAGAAGAATTAAGGTATTTGAAGTGAAGTTGATTCCTGAAGATCTCAAATTGGGGTTCCGGTTGCACCGTTTCAGCTCTTATTCAGTGTCTAGCACGCTGGTGTGTCCCAATTTCAAATCTGAACAAGTTGTATCCATTTGAGTATTTTGCAAAGTCTTTGAGGGGGGTAAGTCGGAGGTCGTCATATGCTTTCGATTACCTTCCATAGAAGTTGCCTACTTTTACTTTACATAGAAGTTGCATGCTTTTAATTACCTTGCATAGAACATGCATAGCACATTATAATTGTCATCTTATGCTGCATGGAGCTTGCATTGCCATTGTACTGATTTTCAATTATGCCGTCTTGTGTCGTGTGCATGTGCGGTGCTTTCTAAAACGTCACTTCGTGCATCTATCGCACACTTTCATTACATTGTGCATCTATCGCACAATCTCGTACTCCTTGCATCCATCACAGTATCTCAGAATGCGTGAAACGCGACACTGAGCAGTTTTTCTCCTATTCTCACGATTTCAGCGTGGGTAGAGTATCTTAGGACGCGTGAAACGCAACCCCGAGCGATTTTTCTCCTCTTCTCATGATTTCAGCATGGCTAGAGTATCTCAGGACGTGTGAAACATGACCCTGAGCAGCTTTTCTATTCTTCTCATGATTTCAGCGTAGGTAGAGTATCTCAAGACGCGTGAAATGCGATCCTGTGCGATTTTTCTCCTGTTCTCTCGATTTCAGCATGGGTTGAGTATCTCAGGACGCGTGAAACGTGACACTAAGCGATTTTTCTCCTCTTCTCACAATTTCAGTGCTGGTAGAGTATTTGAAGACGCATGAAACGCGACCTGGAGCAGTTTTTCTCCTCTTCTCACGATTTCAACGTGGGTAGAGTATCTGAGGACACGTGAAACACAACCCTGACCAATTTTTTCTCCTCTTCTCATAATTTCGGCGTGGTTAGAGTGTGTTTTTAGTTCTTTCCACGTGAAACCTTTTTTAATTTAAGCCTGAGGCTCATTCATATGTGGTTATCTTGTTATTGCTTATTGCATTGTCTTGCATGGTCATGTTTCTTTTCAAAATAGTCTGCTTCGCGAAGCGTGTGAGGCCAGCTTTCAATTTCTTTGTGCATATCATTTGCATTTTGCCCCTGAACTACGTTGGTTTGATTCCTTGCATATGGATACGTAAGCAGCTTTCGGGCTCAACCAATTTAATTTATATCTTGATTGTTTGCCCAAGTCTTACGGCCTTGTCAAAATGGGTTGTCTCTAGGCTTTGACATTCACTCAAGTCATGGCATGACTTTGAACTCTATCAAAGAGAGGCAATTGTAAACACCCCATTTTTGACCGCCCTAAGACTTGGGTGCCACTGATTTGATCACCCGATGATGAATTTGTATATGCTTGTCAAATGCTCGAATTCCTCAGTAGGAAGCCTCAACTTTGAGCTTCAAAAACTTGCCAACTTTGCATCATTTTTTGGACCAAAACATCAGCTTTTCAAGCCTAACCATCTGACGCCTACAGGCCCACAGTGGCTGGCCGGCCACTAATGGTGACCGACCGGCCCCTATTAGTGATCCGCCAGCCACTTGTGCAAAACCAGATATTTTTTTGGGCAGCTGTCTCCACAAATGCATATATCATTCTAGCCATTTTGTTTGGATATTTCCGAGGGTCTTTCATATATTTCTCTCTACATTTCTCTCTCTCTCTCTCTTGCACCTTACATATTCTTTACCTATACTCTCTAAACCAAACTTGGAGGGTTCTTTGCTGAGGTGTTTAAGCTTGCATCTTAGCTCTTGACGGTGTTCAATTGGTGGTTTATGATTAAAAAAGGATGCCCCTCTTCAGGAGGTATAATTCCTAGCTTTGTTTCCCTTATGTATATACTGTATTTATTGCTATTTTTGGGCTGTTTTTCACCTGTATTTTTGGACTGAAACTTATTTTTAAAAGCCATTAAAGGTAAAGGGGTGGACCACCCTTCTATGAAGCTTGCTTCCTAGGCTTTTGGCCTTGTGTTTCCCTTCCTCTCATCAACCTTTTTTGGCCTTTTCCCCACTGATTTTCAGAGTTTTTTAGAGGCTAAAAATCATGTTTTGAGGTCCCAAAAATGGAGGGGTTAGTGTAGACCACCCGGAACTCCGCTCCGCGCGCGAAGGCACGAATCGTGGTTCTTAGCTCCTACAGTTCGGACTCGTGTCACGGTTCTGAATCTAATCTCACAAAGTGCAATGTAAGCCTGATAAATCACCAAAGAGTCCAAATCCGGCAAATCGTTTTGGAAAATTGATTTTAATCAAAAAGCGCCAAACATGGACTGCTTTGCCAGATTTCAGAGTCGCCACCTAAATATTTTGTTTTGGGAAATTTAGGAAACCCTGACTCGTGCCTAAGGCTTCCGTCATTACCAAAGTTACCTCGGCTCAGGAACTTGGGTACGAGAGGAGAAGGTCATGCAATGAGCACCCCTGCTAGCCCGATCGAAGGATCGGCCTTTACTAACATGATATATTGTTTTTGAAAGCACATGTGTTCTTGTTTGATTATTAGCTAGCTTACTATGTGATGCACACAACATACAAGTATAGACTAAATCGCCTAAATTTGGAACAAAACATCTCATGTTTGTTTTTCAAAAGTGGTTTGAAAGTACTACTCGCAAGTAGTCTATGCCGTGGATTTGCCACCCTCAAGTGGGCTTAGAAAACAACATGATTTTGCCACTTCACAAAGTGGGCTTAAAACGCACATTTTGATAAATTGTTCCAATTCAAGCAATGAAGCCTTCATCCATAAGCATTCATACAGCTATAGCAGCTAAGCATATAGCCTCATGGCAAGCATGCTAAACATGGCAACACTTACACACATGCAAGGATGCTAAAGTGTAAAAACTTACATAGTACTCCGAGCCAAAAAAGAAGCTAGTTAGTAATCAATGCATGATCCTAGCTATGTTAAGATGCCTAATGCAACACATGCAAAAATGCAACTAAAATAGGCTCGGCTATCTAGAATGGCATATGAATGCAACACTTGATAACATGCTGTTTAAACACGTATTCAAGAAAATGTATTGAGATACAATGCAGTTTGAATGATGCATCAAGCCTGGTGCATGCAAGACAGATGAATGAATGCAAACATGCGAAGCATAAGGATGCTAATTGAAACATGCCCTAAAACTAACCACTGAAAGCAGATAAGTAAAAGGGAGAAAGAAATGGGGTTGGAAGACATGCATCACACACACACACCCTTATTACAACATTTGTGCCCTCTCGATAGAGGGTCCGAATAATAAGCTAACTAGCTAATCTAAGCTAATTAAACTAACTATTACAAAACAAAGCTAATTTACTAACAAGTTAACTAATTAGCTATTCCAACACAAATTGAATAGTTAAGCGCATTAACTAATTAAGTACAAAGCCAAAGCATTAACTAGCTAAGTAAAGAAGCTAAGTAAAGCAGTAAAAGAAGAGGTCCTCAGAGCGAGAAGTGCATGCATGCTCAGTCACCTCATTCGGAAATCCATTGCTATGCCCCAATTTGCCTCTGTTTGCATTTGATTTCAGATCACTACACTAACCTCTGGATAGCTTTTACTCCATCATGGTAACCTCTAGGAGCATTGCCGACCACTTATTGGTGGTGTAGACCACCTGCCGACCACTTACATTTGCTGCAGACTAGAAAAAGTGGTTGGCCAGCCACTTTTACTGGTCTGCCGACCAGAAAATTCTGCACAACTCTGGTTTGTTGCAACAGAGAACAAGGAGGGGCACAGCAGTGTATTTGCAAGATATGTGTGCACAACCACTCTCCCTATCATTTCTTAAGCTCAAGGGAGTGTAGTTCTCGACTCTTGGGCCACCAACCGAGCATCGCAATGCACGTTGCCGAGAAGCCAGGATTGCACGAATCAATGTGAATGAATGCATAAATAGCACATAAGAGCCTTAACCTCCATCATGCATGATCAAGAGGGTCGGCGACCGAGAAATGAGGCACGTTTCATCACTTCAAGTATGAAATGTCCCTCGTTTCTCGTGTTTGGACTAACACCCTACCCAAACACAATGGAATGAAACACAATCAACTTAACAAAACTAATGGCATGCAAACTCAATGCAATGCATGCTCATGCAAACAACATGCAAAGACAATGCAAACAACGACATTCAAACAACATGCTCAATGGACTTAAACCGAATATGGACAGACCTCAATCATGCCAAAATAGTGGCCATAATGCTATGAAAGGATGGTATGAAAGGCAAGATGATGCATGCACATGCAGTGGCTCACCAATTAAGCATAAGAGCACAACTCTCAAACATGAGCAAGGAGTGACAAATATGGAAGTGTGACAACACTACAAGCTCTGAAATCATGTATGAAATGATGCCAAACCATTCAAACAACCCAAGTATGTCATGTAAGATGGCCTAAGGCACAAGGCTACTCAAGGAGACTACACAAGAGGCATGCAATACATGGCACAAATGATTGAACCAATCATGGACAGAGCTCAAATAGGTCAAAACAAGGACAAAAACATACTGAGATGGGAGTTTGCAAGTCTAGACAAGCATGTATACGCATTGGTCCCCAAACAAGGCAATAATGCACAACCCTTGAAAGCATTCAAAGAGTCAAAAAGTGGGAACATGGAAATGCTATATGCTCTGAAATAGCATGGTAAATGATGCCAAATCATGCACATGTCACAAATGAAGCATGCTATGGTGCTCAAAACTCAAAGCTAGCAAGGCCAATTGCATTACAACTATGCAATACATGAACCATATGGCCAAGGCAACGCAAAACAGTCTTAGAGCATGTCAAAATGATGCTAAAACATGTATGGACTAGAGCTAACACATGCTAGCATGAAGGGCATGTAGCATGAAGTATGACAGGCCAATAAGGAGGAGTACACTTCACCTACCAAAACTCAGCATGTGATGACTTCACCAACAAAAATCAGAGTTGTATAATGGAAAAACAGGACCAAAAACACACTAAAATGGTGGCCCAAAAGCCTAGGCAAGATGGCATACACAATGGCTCATTTTTAAGGCATAAAGCACCAACCCTCCAAAGCATTGAAAGTGTGAAAGATGTGAGGACATGGCAGTGAGACATGCTCTGAAATCACATACCAAATGATGCCAAATCATGTGAATAGTCCAAGTAATGCATGCTAGTGGCTTGGAAACTCAGGGCTAGTGAGCTAGAATGCACTATGGCTATACAAAGCAAGGCCTGTATGACCAAAACAACATAAAATAGAGCTCAAGCATGGTAAAACATGAACAAAATCTTCTTTAAGTAGAGCCAAAAGCATGCTGGAATGATGGTCAAAAGCATGATGCATGTTAGGCTAGTGAATGGAAATGCACTACAAGTGCAAGGAGCATGCAAGATGCTATCAAACCAACCTAAGACGGAGCTATAGCATGCTAAAAAAAACACCAAAAACTTGCTGATATAGGACCAAAACATGCTAGAAAGATGAGCTATCAACACAAGCATGTAAGGCTAGTATGCAAAATTTACACTAGAAGTGTATAAAGCATGTAAGGGGTGACTCAACCAAGCTGAAATAGAGGTATTCCGTGCCAAAATAACACCAAAAACAAGTTGAGAACAAGCCAACACATGCTAGGAAACCACGCTCAAACATGAGTCCAACAAGGCAAGCAACCAAGATACAAGGAGAGGGGATGACCCCCTCCTATTTGGGACCTCAAAACACACTTTCCACCACTAAAATTCCTCTGAGTTTCAGTGGTGAGAAGGCCAAAAAGAGTGGTCCCAATAGCTTAAAAGGATAGCTCAAAACAAGGCCAAACACGGCACAAGAGGGGGTAGACCACCCCCAACACCAACAAAGCCTTAAACAAACATTTTCAATGCTCAAAGATGAAGGTTTTTACAGTTAAGAGTTAAGCCAAAATAAGCATGCAAATAAGGCCAAAGGCTTAAGCAAAACAAAGCTTTAAAAGGCTAGTTGACTCACCCTTGAAGAACAACTTCAAAGCAGCAACTCCAGCAGCTTTTCTGGGCTAAAACCAATCCAAAAACTCCAAAACCAGCTTCAAGGTGCCTCAGCTCCAAGAGTATGGTGTTTCACTATGTGTTTGTGTGCAAAAGTGTGAAGAACTTTCAAGCACAAATATGAAGAGAAGGAGCAATATAGAGATAGATGATATATCTATAACTTAAAGAAAGTTTTTCTGAACCTGGAGAAGGGAGAGAGGGCCTCCCTTATATAGAAAACCAAGCCTCTAGCTTGTTGAACAAGCTTGAAGCTAGATGCAATCCATCCATACACGTGTATGGACGATGCCTTCTGTGCCTAACAACTGGCACAGCTGGCAAGAAAATATCTACAGGAAACTGCAGGAAAGCTGCTGACCAATTGAAGTGGTCGGCCAGCTACTTGCACTGGTCGGCCGACCAGCACAAGTGGTCTACAAGGAGAACAAGTGGTCGGCAAGGGGGGAGAGGTGGTCTGCACCAAGAAAGCAAGGTGATGGCATGGCTGCCAACCACTTTTGGTGGTCCAAAGACCACCAAGACCAGTTGGCCGACCAGAAAACTGGCTGGCAGGAAAGAAAGTGGTTTTCAGGGAGAGAAACTGGTCTCCAACCCTTATTCCACCCTTCAAGCAAGGAAAACAAGGTTTGTGCCAAAAACAAACCAAAAAGGATGCAAGACAAGAGTCCGTGGGACAAGGTACGTAGTCAGAAGCCTCGAAAACTAGTCTACGGGCACCAAAAGTGGTCTACGGGAGGGAAAAGTGGTCTACGGCCACAAAACGTGGTCTACAAGACCTTAGTGTCCCTCTAGACCAAGGCAAGAAGGCATGGTTCAAAAACCAAGCCAAGAGGAGAACGTTAAGCGGTCCCGAGACAAGGCGCGCGGCCGGAGGCTCCGAAAATTGAAAACTAGTCTACAAGTGGGAAAAGTGGTCTACGACCACAAAAAGGTGGTCTACAGACCTTTCTCTCCCTCTAGGGAAGATCAACAAGGCATGGTCCACAAACTGAGCCAAAACACAAAGAGTTCAGAGGCCCGAAGGCAAGGCACTCAGCCGAAAACTCCGGAACCTCGAAACGAGCATAAACATGCGCGATTATCGAGCACTCAATCGATGACGTCTGAGTCTTAAGGTCGGTCAAAAAGGGGTGTCTACAGTTAGCCACCCCTCTCTTGTCTTGTTTGCTAGCTTAAATTCTTTATTTTTGTAGCTTACTCCTTTAGCTCTTTTGACTTCAATTCCAACACTGTTTCAACTTGGCTTAGGACTATTTTAGGTTGTTTATTTCATTTACGCTTCATATAGCATGCTTTAAGTGTAATGGTCCTCATAGGTTTGGTGGTTTAGGTATTATACACCAACCTATTTGAGTTGATAGCATTTATTTAGTACTTTCTATACTTGTGATCATCTTTAATCACCTCTGCACTTCTCTCATTTCTTGGCTTTTCATTACCTTGAGAATTGTTTCAACAAATCAATTGTTTAAGCTTGAGATAGAGATCATTGTGCTTAATGGTTTAATCTCCTCGGAGGTTCATTACCAACGGCATGACATCTCTCTCATGCCCAAAACAATCCTCTGTTTGATACTTTTCTCCATTAGTGGACTTAATCTTCATTGTTGGACTTAATTGACTAATGAATGGAAAGGTAATTAAAATGGAGTAATAAAATTGGGGCTAAAATGGAATAAGATAATAAAATGGTTTGGGGTTCAATCGGACATTAATTGAACATGTTGAGTCTTAAAGCATTTCATACTAACTGGTGATGAAAATGGTTCAAGATTCTAAGTCAACCACTTCGCTTGATCAATCTCATGATAGGGAGAAAGTTTTGTTGGTGATTTATTTTCCCATATTGAGCTTTTGTTCAATCGAGCCATATATCATCATGGAATAACTTTGCATTGTAGATGATTTGTGACTCGATTCTACCCCTCCTTTGAGCAATTTCATGATAAGGAGAAGCAAAGAGAATGAATATCCCCTGGAAACACTCTATTCTATTATGTTCATCTTCTGTTGTAGCAGGGCCATATTTACATTAGTGGCCAGCCGACTACCATTACTAGCTGGCCGGCCACTTTTGTGTCAGCAGACAGTGTTGTTTTCTTGCAAGGTAGAGTAAAAGCAGAAGCATAACAGGAGCTTTTTTTGCAAGCATAATAGTCCTGGCAGCAGAACAGTGGTGTTTCTAGGAGGATATTTACATTGGCTCGCTTGGTTCATTGCTCCCGCTCGAGTTCAACATGCACTTAATTAATTTGTTAATTAAATTAGTTGACTCCGTTGAGCTTGTAATAGTTAGTTAATTCGAATTTGTAAGTAATTAGCTAGTATAGTTGATTAATTTCATTTGGTTATTTGATTTGTAATAGCTAGTTAATTAGCTTAATTAGCTAGGCATTTATTCGGACCCTCTTGTGCGAGGGCCAATATGTAATATTTATGTATGTCTTCCAACCCCACGTCTTTCTCCCTTTTATTTATTTGCTTATGATGGTTAGCTTAGAATATCATGTTTCATTTAGCATTTTTCATGATTTGCATCCACTTGTCTTGTATGAATCGAGGCTCGGTTCATCACTCTAACAAAGCATTGTTGTTTATTACCTCATTGAATACATGTTTTAAACCGCATGCTATCAAATTGATTTAGACCAAGGCAAGAAGGCATGGTTCAAAAACCAAGCCAAGAGGAGAACGTTAAGCGGTCCCGAGACAAGGCGCGCGGCCGGAGGCTCCGAAAATTGAAAACTAGTCTACAAGTGGGAAAAGTGGTCTACGACCACAAAAAGGTGGTCTACAGACCTTTCTCTCCCTCTAGGGAAGATCAACAAGGCATGGTCCACAAACTGAGCCAAAACACAAAGAGTTCAGAGGCCCGAAGGCAAGGCACTCAGCCGAAAACTCCGGAACCTCGAAACGAGCATAAACATGCGCGATTATCGAGCACTCAATCGATGACGTCTGAGTCTTAAGGTCGGTCAAAAAGGGGTGTCTACAGTTAGCCACCCCTCTCTTGTCTTGTTTGCTAGCTTAAATTCTTTATTTTTGTAGCTTACTCCTTTAGCTCTTTTGACTTCAATTCGAGCACTATTTCAACCTGTCTTAGGACTATTTTAGGTTGTTTATTTCATTTACGCTTCATATAGCATGCTTTAAGTGTAATGGTCCTCATAGGTTTTGTGGTTTAGGCATTATACACCAACCTATTTGAGTTGATAACATTTATTTAGTACTTTCCATACTTGTGATCATCTTTAATCACCTCTGCACTTCTCTCATTTCTTGGCTTTTCATTACCTTGAGAGTTGTTTCAACAAATCAATTGTTTAAGCTTGAGATAGAGATCATTGTGCTTAATGGTTTAATCTCCTCGGAGGTTCATTACCAATGGCATGACATCTCTCTCATGCCCAAAACAATCCTCTGTTTGATACTTTTCTCCATTAGTGGACTTAATCTTCATTGTTGGACTTAATTGACTAATGAATGGAAAGGTAATTAAAATGGAGTAATAAAATTGGGGCTAAAATGGAATAAGATAATAAAATGGTTTGGGGTTCAATCGGACATTAATTGAACATTTTGAGTCTTAAAGCATTTCATACTAACTGGTGATGAAAATGGTTCAAGATTCCAAGTCAACCACTTCTCTTGGTCAATCTCATGATAGGGAGAAGGTTTTGTTGATCATTTATTTTCCCATATTGAGCTTTTATTCAATCGAGCCATAGATCATCATGCAATAACTTTGCATTGTAGATGATTTGTGACTCGATTCTACCCCTCCTTTGAGCAATTTCATGATAAAGAGAAGCAAAGAGAATGAATATCCCCTGGAAACACTCTATTCTATTATGTTCATCTTCTGTTGCAGCAGGGCCATATTTACATTAGTGGCCAGCCGACTACCATTACTAGCCGGCCGTCCACTTTTGTGTCAACAGACAGTGTTGTTTTCTTGCAAGGTAGAGCAAAAGCAAAAGCAAAATAGGAGCTTTTTTAGCAGGCATAATAGTCCTGGCAGCAGAACAATGGTGTTTCTGGGAGGATATTTACATTGGCGCGCTTGGTTCATTGCTCCCGCTCGAGTTCAACATGCACTTAATTAATTTGTTAATTAAATTAGTTGACTCCATTGAGCTTGTAATAGTTAGTTAATTCGAATTTGTAAGTAATTAGTTAGTATAGTTGATTAATTTCATTTGGTTATTTGGTTTGTAATAGCTAGTTAATTAGCTTAATTAGCTAGGGCATTTATTCGGACCCTCTTGTGCGAGGGCCAATATGTAATATTTATGTATGTCTTCTAACCCCACGTCTTTCTCCCTTTTATTTATTTGCTTATGATGGTTAGCTTAGAATATCATGTTTCATTAAGCATTTTTCATGATTTGCATCCACTTGTCTTGTATGAATTGAGGCTCGGTTCATCACTCTAACAAAGCATTGTTGTTTATTACCTCATTGAATACATGTTTTAAACCGCATGCTATCAAATTGATTTACATGTCTAATTAGTAGTCGAGTCTATTAATTGCATTTTTGCATGCATTGCATTAGGCATCTTTCACATAGTTAGGATCATGCATTTTTCTAACTAGTTTCTCTGTTGGCTCACCTCGGGAATTGGGGTAAGTTTTATTGCTTTAGCATATTGCATGCGTGTGAGTGTTTCCATGACAAGCATGATTACCATGAGGCTAAATGCTTAAATGATATATCTGTTTGAATGCCTGTGGATGAAGGCTAATTGCTTGAATTTTAATAATTTGAGTAATGTATATACGAGATCATTTTTTCAAGTGGTACATATTCGAAACAATTTTTCTGACAAACATGAAATCAAATGTTACAATTTTTGCAAATTAGGCTATACTTGTGTGCAACACATAGTAAGGTTAGCCTAATAATCAGAACAAGAGCATATAATGCAAATAAGAATCACATCATGATTAGTGGAGGCCGATCTTTGATCGGGCAAGTGGGGTGCTCAATTCATGACCTTCCCCTCTCGTACCTAAGTTCTTAAGTCGAAACACTTTGGTGATGACGGATAAGTGTCATTTGGCATAAGTCTCGGATTTCCTAAATTTTCCAAAAATAGTTAGGCGACGACTCTGTATTTGGCAAAGCAGTCTATTTTTGGCATTTTGATTCAAAATTAATTTTTCAAAAGATTTGCCAGATCTGGACTCTTTGGTATTTATCTATTTCACATTGGACTTGTGAGATTAGATTCAGAACCATGGGTGTCCGAACTGTCAGGCTTTCATACTCTGACAGCTGATAGCAACTAACAACTTGTACATTCTCCACTTGTAGATCATATGGCAGCCATAGGTGATGATGCCGGCTGGGGTACGGGACCAGTACTCTGGGCTTGCGTTACCTCCTGATATTGAATCTTGCTGGGGGGGCCCATTCCGCCATGCTCGATTTTTGGGTTAGCGTTTCGTACGTCAGACCATAGGTCTACCTGCCTTGGTTATTCCTGCTCCGTCTCCAATATCAATGAGGTTAGCCTATAGCCTCCCAATTGAGGCTGTTATTCAGTTCATGGCGTGGCAGGATACGAATTACTTCCGGTGAGACGGAGACTACATAGCCTTCATTAGGACTCACCTCATGCCAATCCAGAGTGGAGTTCGTGCCTGTGATGCTGCAGGTGCCCCCTTTGCCGGAGAGGCTGCCCAGGAGGCCAAGGTTGGAAGTTGGAGAGGGCCCTCCTATTGTGTATGCAGCCGGTTGGCCAACGATTCCTACCGTAATTCCTTGCTGGCGACTGAACGGGACGGCCTATCAAATCCCGATAGAGCCACCAGAAGCGAGGCACGGGTATGTCAAGGCCCTGGGAGCACTTCACGTATGGACCACACTTGACAACTTGCATCCCACATTTTTCCTTTTCAGATACTGATTATTCAAATTCACTTGCAGGCACCCGCAAAGTACATGGAGGGCCTCCTTCAGCTAGTTGCTTGTCTAGTCCACATGGTGCAGAGGAGAGAGACGTTGCTCGCTCTTCACGGTATCCTGGTATATTTTCCTCCCTCTCGTGCATTGCATTGCTTCCCACACTACACTAATATGCCATACTTTCACTGATACACGATACTCATACTATAAACTAATATACATTCTGGCACTGCCTCACATTGCATTGATGCACTATACCTATGCTGAATCTGCATTATGCATGATACTTATATGGCATACTACATTCTGCAACAATACATAATGTGTCTGATCCTCTGATATTTGTTTTTCAGATCCCACCGGCACCGAGGGTACCAGCGGTAGTGGTAGCGGCAGCACCAACGACACCTCCTCTAGCAGCAGAAGGAGATGGAGACAGGCCCCAACACACAGCCTAGATGAGCATCGAGGTCGAGACAGGGGTAGAGGTGCTCAGGGTCGGAGCCACGAGTGCCAGACAGAGGGGACCACCTCTTTCTCACAGTCGATTTTGAGTGGCGACGATGTTAAGGCCAGCGACACTGGGAAGGCAGTGAGCCGACGTTTTGAGTACGAGAGCGAGAATGATGATGCTGGCTCGAGGTCTAGTAGCGAGAAGGATACCGAGGCTGGCTCTGAGTCAGAGAGTGGAGATGGCGATGCCAGCTCTAGGTCGGAGTTTGATTCTGATAGCGGTGCCGACAAAGACAGTGCCCCTGAGTCCCCTCTGAGAAAGAAGACGAAGATGGCTTCTCGAGCTTGAGGCAACTGGCGTAGATTTTGTGCTGTTTTGCTTAGTTTCTTTTGTTTTGGTAGCTTAGCACATGTATGGCTTCAGATAGGTTTTTACTTTTTGTTTTTGAAAAGACTTGTATTCTCTTTTGTGAAAACTATGATCGGGGTTAAACCCTGCAGTTTTATAAAAAGAGCTTTGCTTTTGCATCATGAGCACCACACCTGCATAAAAATGAAAATGGAATTGAATTTGAAACATCTTGTATTGAAATGATGTTCTTAATCGGATAATGAGCCGACCAACGACCAAAATACAAAATACAACTCGATAAACGGAAAACATAGTAAAAACAACCTAAACACAGCTGTTTACAGTTGCTAAAACCAAAAGACTCAAAACATGACCCCAAAATACAAAGACCAGGACAAAATCAAACTGCCAAAACCACCAGGCCCACAATAATGGACGGTCGGCCACTAAAGGGGACGACTGGCCAGTAAATGTGGATGGCCAGCCAGTTGTGGTGGTTCAACAGCTGGCTGACAGCCGGCATCCACTCACAACCTTATCTTTTACAAAAGGTCTTCTTTCGTAATTTCTTCACCAGAACCTCATTTTTGTTGTTGTTTCTTCTACAAATTGAGATATTCCTTGCTGAGAAGCTCAATGATTGGATAGCCACTTTGGATGGCACAGAAAAGGTAAATTTTTGAGGTTTTGACATAAACGTGCTTTTTCCATTGAGTCGTTTATCACTTTGTTTTTCATTCCTCTATGTCATGGTCCGATGTTGGGACCCAGTTACGCATGTATTTCGCTTCTGGGCACAGGAAATGTGTCCAACTATCGAATAGTTCCAAGCATTAAAGGAATCCCTGCGCGACAAGGAAATCATGCCTCAGCCACGTTTTGGCCATGCCTGGACTTTAGGATAGATATATAGGCTCACTTTGCACGAAGCTCGATCTTTGGCTCATGATGGAGAGCTAGATATACCCGGCTTGATTCATCAGTTTTCTGACAGCGACGATACAGGTGAGCTCCTCTGGCAAGGTTATCGGCAACATGTCCTCTATTTATGTATGCCCTCGCACTTCCTTCTTGTCCTCAGTTATGGCGGAGCCAACATTAGGCTGATCGAGGTGGCCAATGCCTGAAGCAGGGTGAGAGTTGCACTGGTTTGGCCTTGGCCAAAACTCTGATGGGTTTAGATGCTTTTCATAGACGAGAGACTACTCGGTTTGCAGGGAGTCCACTACTACTCCAAGTTTTATTTCCCACCCTTCTTATATATGATTCTCATATCATCGGCACTCACACTCTATTAGTCTCTCTAAGCCCTTTTCTTTGCTTTTCTCTCAATGTACATCTCTTTATTGCTTAATCTCTCTTATTTTCATCCCTTCCCAAGTATGGCTAATGGATAAGCTGTAGTGGACCCTTGCCCTGAATACTCAGTCCGAGCCTACTTCTTCTGCCAACGGCTAGTGGACTTTCCTACAGAGGGATGGTGCTGTAACTGGATGTGCAGCAGATCTGCAGTGGACATAACTTGGCGTTGCCCCTAGCTTAATTTGGCTGAGATGAGCTATAACATGTCCTGAGAACTGAGTATATAGTTGGTTGGCCTCACGCACTACGTGTTCTATTTCCTTTTCTGGTTCAGACGACAATTTTGACATGATCAGACTCGCCCAGACGAGGGGGTAGAATACCCGGCCCCATTCCCAATTCGTGCTTCCAAGCTGACTCAGTACCTTGCTTCCTGGAGGATGAGAGAGCTTCTAGCCCCTTCAGTTAGCTTCAGTTATGCCCTTTCCGGCGAGTGCTTGGCTTGGTTTGAGGATGAAGCACAGGTTGGGCTAATGCCCCTAGTTTATTGCTTTGACTTTTCTTTTCAAGTTTTGTGATGTAAAAGAAACTTTGATTCAATCAGTGAGTTGGAGAATGCACTTGTGTTGAAATCAATGGAATTAAAGTTGTGAGCACTAAAAAATTTCCTTTTGGTCCTAAAATGGTCTATGGTGTAAAAGGTAAATTTTGAGAAAAATCAACTTTTATTAAAACTTTTCAAAATCATTTTCGAAAATGATCACTGCCTGACACGCGTGGAATCGGTCCTCAAGATGTACAACTTTGAATTAGAAGATCTCAACTGCTCATAACTACATTCACCAACACTGATCTGTCTTACAACCGACCCTTCTGCCAAAATGAAGATCACACAACCAAGCTAACAGATAATGGAGAAAGATGGCCTTATCAAATGAACGAATAGGACAGTTGAGTTGGAGATGGTTACGGCTAAACTTCAGGATGAAGTTGCCTACATATCCCAAAGATGGAAATTAGGCCAGACGTAGTTCGATTATGGTTCACTCAAGTATTAACTCTCTTCTTTTGTGCTCTAACTTTTGCCAAAGTCACCCTTCTGAGGTTTTGACCATGCGAGCTCAGTTTTCTTTATTTCTAATTTTTCACGCTCTAACTTTCGCTTAGGTCGCTCTTCTGGGTTTTCGGCATAACGAGCCTTTCAAGGGTAATACTTCTTCAACTTGTCGTTGTTGATCAGCTGTGAGAATTCCAGGCCATCTAGGTCCAGAAGGATAATCGCCCCTCCTGACCAAATAGATTTGATGATGTGGGGACTAGTCCAATTGGGTCGGAACTTGCCCCTAGGGCTATGGATGGGAACCGATTGTCTTTCAGCACCATATCTCATTCCTTGAGATTTCTAAACTTAACCTTCTTGTTAAAAGCCCTAGAAATTCTGTGTTGGTAGCCCTATATGTGATATAATGCCTTCAACCTCCTCTTATCAAACAACAATAATTCCTTGAACCTGCTTTGTTGCCAATCAGCCTCTACTATCTGACACTCAACCATAATTTGCAGCGATGGTACTTCAATTTTAATTGGCAGAACGACTTCCATCCCATACACCAACGAGTAGGGGGTTGCCACTATGGATGTCCGGATCGACGTTCTATAACCCCACAATGCAAACTATAGTTTATCCGGCTAGTCTCTGTAGGTCTCCACCATCTTCCACAGGATGTTCTTGATATTCTTGTTAGTGGCCTCAACAGCTCCATTGGTCTGTGGTCTATATATCGATGACTTGTGAAAAGTCATGTTATATTTCTCGAGCAAATCCACCAGCTCTTTCTTAAAGCGTGAACCATTATCTGATATGATCTCGTTCGGAACCCCATACTAGCAGATGATGTTGTTCCTGATAAACTTGGCCACATGTGACACTTTCAACACAGCATAAGACTGAGCTTCCACCCACTTCGTAAAATAGTCAATCGCCACCAAGATAAACTCATGTCCATTTGAACCTTTTAGCGATACTGCACCAATAGCATCGATTTCACAGACTGAGAAAGGCCATGGCGAAGGCATGTTTTAAAGCTTTGACAGCGGGATATTCATGCAATTAGCATGGATTTGACATTCATGGCATCACCGTACAAAACCAATACAATCCTCCTCCATAGTTGACCAATAATAGCCATGCCTGAGCATCTTCCGGGCTAGCATGACACCATTCATGTGTGCTCCACACTCCTCTCTGTGGATGGCCTCCATGAGACGCTTCGATTCCTCTTCTTCGACACGCAATTGGTGCATTCGCAGATAGCCTCTCTTACACAGCTTGCTTCTGCATATGATGAACTGGACGGCCAGACGTCATATTCCTCATTTATCTTTAGCATTTGCCCCTAGTGGATACGTTTCCTTTTCCAGAAAGTTATAAATGTTGTAATACCAAGGGTTTTTGTCTTGAACTTCATCTATCGTGGCAATGGTCTCATAAGTCGGCGTGTATTTCTGTTCAATGATGATCAGACGTATCTTGACTCCAAGCGAGATGTCTACTATGGAAGATAGAGTTGCCAGCGCGTCAACAAGCTGATTGTTATCTCTAAGCAAGTGCGTGAACGTCAGCTTTTCAAACCTTGGAATTAGAATATCTAGGGTCTGATGATACACCTTTATTTTCTCCTCTTTGACTTTCTAGTCTCCGTTTGCTTGAGAAATAGCCAAGTTTGAGTCTTCGATAACATCCAACCTTATTGCCCCTAGTTCTAGGGTTGTTTCCAAACCAACAATACACGGCTCATATTTTGCTTCATTGTTGGACACTTTGAACCGGAGTTTGAAAGCTAGCGGTATATGGGAATCATCAGTGCTATCAGCAACACACCTGTCCCAAAACCAAATTGATTGGATGCTCCGTCAAAGTACATTGTCCTTGTTTCCTTTTCTACGTGCAGAATGTCTTTATCTGGGAATAGGTATTCCATCGCCTCATCTCGTTCTGCTGGGTGGTCTGCTAGGAATTCTGCTACAGCTCTCCCCTTAACTGATTTGGCCAACCAGGTCGGATACTCGGACACTAACAAGAATCCCGCATCAATCTGCTTGGTGACCTCTTCCTTGATTTTCAATGCCCAATCCGGACGAATTCTATGCAGTTTTTGTTTGACTAGTCAGATCTCAGGGTTAAGAGGGATCCGGTCCTATACAATCTCAGGGTCGATTCCAGGCATGTCTTCATACGACCACGTGAAAACATCTATGAACTCTTTTAATAAAGTGATTAAACACTCGTGTTCCTCCAAAGACAACGTGGACTTGATCTAGACCAAGCGCAGATCCTTTTTAGTACCCACATTAATGGCAATGATTTCATCAATATAGGGTTTAGCACGCCTCTCATCTTCTCGATTAATCAAGTTTTTCACAGCCAGAAGAATTTCTTCCTCTTTGTTTTCATTAAAATTTTGAAAATTTTGGTCAATGCAATAAATCAGCGGCACAGAGAAGTACATAGAATCTACAGAGTTCTCATTGAAAAGTTTCGACTCTTTGGTTACAACTGACTTAAAATAAAAAGAAAAAGAAGACTTCAATAGGACCTTGGCATCCAGGTTACCACCCCCAGGAATACCAGACTTCAAATTGCCCATACAAACTTGAATCTGATTCTGACTCCACAGACTCAGTGGAATCAGATTCTGGCTCGATGGAACCTCTTTGCCGTTTTTTGTCCCTAGTGTCCCCTGAACATCTTGGGATCTCTACTTTGAGCCCCTTATCCAGTCCTCCTCTATTTGGATCAGGATTTGTAAATAGGCCACCAACTTCACAAGACGGCCGTAATCCCAAATCATTGACCCGGCCACCTTGAAAAGGAGCTCGGTCCTCAACCTCTTCTCGAACTCGATGCAATGGCGTTCTTCCGTTGCCATAAGTTCCGATGAAAACCTCAATAAACTACTGAAAGTTTCCTCAAACTCGGCTATCGGCATGTTCAACCACTTGAGCTTTAGAACCTACTCCCTTAACTTCTCCCTAGCAGTGGGTGGAAAAAACTTATCATGGAAGGCATTGACAAAAGCCTCCCAAGTCACTTCAATATGCCCTCTCGCGTACTTCCAACACTGACCTGCATCCCCCTTTAGCTGGAAGGACGCTAAGGTCACCCTCAAATCATTGTCTTCAATACCAAGCATCACGAACGTCTTCACCATCTATTCAAGCCACTCGTCAGCATTCAGTGGCTCCTTCGAATCACTTAAAAATTTGTCCGGATTCGACCGAAAGAACTCCCTCTTCAGAAAGAATGGCCCTATTTTTGCAACATGGGCTTGGGCTTGATTCTCAGTCTTGAGAATATCCATGGATTCCCACAATGCTCTGGCCATTTCATAGGTTAAGATGCCCATGGCTTGCTGACCTATTGGCTCAGCAACATTGGCCTAACCAACTCCCTCCTCCTGCGTCAGAATTTTGTCCAGCATCAGTACCTCCTGCGGCCAAGGGGTGCCTACCACCACCACGTCCTCATCCTGACATTCTAATAAAGATAACACAATAGTTTAGCACATTTACAAATGTGCCAAAGCTAACCCACTCTAGTCTTAATACAGTGGACAACAATTAATTCATTTCATGTAAGCATTGAATCATGTAATCACAAACGAAGGTCATTTGCAGATAATTAATTATTCCTACTAGAGTTCCAAATAGAACAAGCAGTGATCAAGTGCTTTTCTAATAGGACTTCTAGAAACTCGTAAATCTAATCAATATTTTATAAACCAAATCCTATACTCATCTAGTCACATAAACATGTTATCACATAGCATATCAGGTCTACTTCTAATACTATCTAGTGAGACAAATCTATTGTGGTAAAAACCACGTCCTACGATCCCAAAATATTCAAACTCGGTAGCTTTGATACCAAGATGTAACGCCCCAAAATAATAACAACAACTCATCTCATGATAATTAAAAGAAAACGTAAGATATGAAAGAATAACCTTTCGTTTATATTTTTTTGCCATACAAAAGATGACATATGTGAATATACATTCATAAATCTTAGATCCTGAATCTATAGCGTATGCCACATATGAGTGAACTGAAATAAAATGCTCTACAGATAAGTTAATACCCTAATGGCTACATCTTCTCAAGACAATGCTTGGTTACAACAAAAGTGAGTTCAACTCGCTAAAGCCCAAGGCTTGTACAAAATAATTACAACAAGAAACACAAATGAACCTTCAGTTCGACAGTCCTCTCAAACTAAGTCCTTGGTGGAGGCATATCATCAGCTCCTGAAAGTCATTTTCCACATAGAGTGAGCTAAAGTCCAGTAGAGATACTTTAACACAATATATGAAACTTAGCAAAGTTATAAGGTGAATGCACATTCAAGCCATTTGTCAAACATTATACTTTTCTATTTCAAAATAATATAATGCCTTTATCAATACATTTCAATTCATGAAAATACACTTTTATAGAAGAAAACAGGGTAGTGGATACAAAACACCAGAAATCTCTCAGTACGTATCTGCCAGTAGGCTGTACAAGCACTACCAAAGCCATTTTACCAATACTAACCGGAAGGATCGGCACCTAACTGCATAGGTTTCTAGACTTTGACCAAGGATACATAGATCAACAATACAAACCACAACCACACACCCTAACCAAATTCACCAAGGTATACACCCTTTTTTTTTTTCTCAAAAGTAATACATTTTCAATATTCAAGTATGAAACACTGCTTGATGCAACACGTACAAGATGCTAGTTTCAATTTAACCTAATTCTCATGCAATTTCTATAACAATCAAAGCTATCGTCCATCGATAGCCCAAAACAAATATTTCTAATCAACAGATAAATTGTCCAACAATAGATAAAATCTCAACATTTTCAAAATTGAAGTGTTAATAAATATTCGACTCCACCGTCACGATTAACGAATACCCTTTTTTCGTATCCTTTCAAAACCCAACATCCTTCATTTTCATTTCATAAAACAACTATAAATACTTTTCAAACAAATTTTCCTTTATTTCCAAAATCATATTTAAAGAAATATCCTCCTATATTTCAACACAACCCATCAATATACCCCTCTTTTATATCTCACAATCAAACTGTAGATTTAACCCAAAACCCCTAAATCACCAAACACTTTGTAGGAGCAAATAACTAAGCTAAAAATCATAGAAGAGGTTGAAGAAATCTCTACCTTAAGAGTATAAGAGGTAGAGAGCAAAAGTGAAACTTTGGCAGAGTAGAAAATGAGATTCTCTCTAATTAGATTGAAGGTTTCGACGAGCTTACCTTTTTCTCCAAAGAGCAATGGTGGAGAAATCAATGGATGATGAAGTATACGAGGTTTTAAGCAGGAACTAGAGAGAGAAAGTGAAGAAATTAGGGTTTGGAAGGTTTTAGAGAAAGAGAGAGAATGAAAAAGCCCCATTTTCTCTAACTGATATACGCGCAAACTGCTCGAGCCACCAAAACACCATTCGAGCCTCAGAGACAATAATTGATATCATTTGAGTGCGCAATTACCCCTTTCCAGAAGTTTTACTAGAAATAGAAGACTGCTTGAACGTAAGAAGGATCGCCCAAGTGAAGATCACCCTACTCTTAGAAGTTTTACAGGCCTGCAAAATACTAGAAGATCTCAATGACCACTCGAGCTACCAAAACACCGCTCTAGTGAACAAGAAGAAAACTGAATAGCAACTCCTTTGAAAAACTAACTTCCCACCTATTTCAAACACGACTAACAAATCAACTTGACTACTAACACGACAACAAAAGATATGAACAACAATTAAAGTACTGAATCTTGGACCTAAGAGTATTAAATGGGTCAGGTCTAAACTGGAACCGTTATAATTTTGAAATAACCAAGCAATGTCTTGGAAAGATATAACCACTAGGGCATAAACTTATATGTATTGCCTTTTTATTTCAATTCACTCATTATGGCATAAAATTATATGATTTTCAACTTAGTTATTTGCTCTTTGAAATGAGCTAGTGATTTGGGGATTTTTGGGAAAACTTAGGGTTTGATTTTGAAATCAAAAGAGGGGTTTTCCAAATGGGTTCTTGAGAATGGTTGTGGGGATGTGTTTATGGTTGAGATATCTTAAAATGGTGGATCCTTTCTTAAAATTGATTTTGTAAGAAAAGGGGGTTTCGTTCTGAGATTTGGAATATTTGGTTTGTGAAAGGAAATAGAAAATGATGTTGGGTTTTTATAAGATTGGAACAATGCTTATGTTGATGATGATGGTGGAGTTAGATATGTAATATCACTCCCATTGAAAAGGATGGAATTACATATTTTGATTGGAAACTATCTATTGTATAGAAATATCTGTTTTGGGCTATCCGTGGAAAATAACCTTGATTGTTGTACACATTGCATGACGATTAGGTTAAATTGAAATAGATTTCTCATACATTTTGCATTGAGCCTCATTTCATATTGAACATTGTAAATGTTTTGATTTTGAGAAAAATGGGTGAATACCTTGGTGAATCTGGTTCGAGGGTGTGGTTGTGATTATGATGTTGGCTTGTGTGTCATTGGTGAAAGTCCAGAACCCGTGCAGTTAGGTGTCGATCCTTCTGGTTTGTACCGGTAAAATGGCTTTGGTAGTGATTGTATAGCCTACTAGCAGACACATACCTAGATATTTCCAGTGTTTTGTATCGACTGTCCTATTTTCTGCTATAAAAGGGTTTGTTTTCATGAATTGATTTATAATCTAGCATTGCATTGTTTCGAGATGGCAAACAAGGAGTGTTTGATAAATGGAATGCATGTGCATTCACCTTATAATTTTGCTAAGATTCATATATTGTGTTAGAGCATCTCTATTGGCTTTGACTCACCCTATGTGGAAAACAACTTTTAGGTGCTGATGATATGCCTTCACCATGGATGTAACTTGGGGTGACTTGGAGCCTAGGCTTCATTTTTGTTTATTGATGTAATTATTTTTGTTTAAGCCTCGGGCTTTATTTGTATTGAGTTAAACTCATTTTGTCGACTAGGAAAGTTATAGCCATTAGGGCATATAATTATTTGGTTTTATTTTTACTTTAATTTATGTATCCATGCCATATGCTTTAGATTCAAAATCCAGGATTTTGAATGTATATTGCATATGTCATCTTTTGTATTGATTAAAGTTATGAATGGAATAGAAGATATGATATTGCTGATCATTTGTAAGCAATGTTATGAGTTGGATTATTGTTGTTTATTTCGAGGCGTTACAATTTGGTATCAGAGCTACTGGGTTTGAATACTTTGGGATCGTGGGATGTGGTTTTTACCACAATGAGTTCTCTTGCTAGATGGTATTAGAAATAGACTTGGTATGCTATGTGACAACATGCTTATGTGACTAAATGAGTATGGAATTTAATTTGTTAGATATTGATTGGGTCTACGAGTTTTTAGAAGTCTTGTTAGAAGAGAGCACTTGATCATTGCCATTTCTAACTGGAACTCTAGCAATGTCACGGGACGGTCACTCTCTAGAAAAAGAAGTTCATTTGTATTTATGTGATTAGGTGCTTATACGGAGTGAATTAATTGTTATCCACCATATTAGGACGTGGCTGAATTACCTTCAGCACATTTGTGAATGTGTTAATCTATTGTGTTAACTTTATTAGGATGTCAGGACGTGGACGTAGTGTTGGTGGTAGGCGTGGTAGGCCTAGGCAGCAGGAGGTGCCATTACAGATGGCATTGTAGCTCAAAATGAGGGAGTCGGCTAGGCCAACGTGGCCGTGCCAGTATGTTAGCAAGCTATGGGTGCTTTGGCTCATGAAATGGCTAGTGCTTTGAGGGAATCTATGGACATTCACCCAACTGAGAATCAAGTCTAGGCCCATGTTACCGAGATGGGGTCAGCCGTCTTTTCTAAAGATGGAGTTCTTCTGGTCGAATCTAGATGAGTTTTTGGGGGACCCGAAGGAGCTACTGAAAGAAAATGAGTGGCTTGAGTAGATGTTGAAGACGTTTGAGATGCTTAGCATCGAGGATGATGGTTTAAGGGTGACCTTCACATCCTTCCAGCTGAAAGGAGATGCTGGTCAATGGTGGAAGTATATGTGTGGGCGCATTAGGGTGACTTGGGAGGCCTTTGTCAAGGCCTTCCAGGACATGTTCTTGCCTTCCACTACTAGGGAGAAGTTGAAAGATCAGTTCTTGAAGCTCAAGCAGTTGAACACACTTGTAGCAGAGTGTGAGGCCGCTTCTACTAGTAGCCTTTCTAAATTTCACAAGAGTTTGTGGCGATGAAAGAGCACCGTTGTGTCGAGTTCGAGAAGCGACTGAGGATCGGGCTCTTTTTCACGGTGGTCTGGTCTATGATTGTGGAGGCGGCGGCTCATTTAAAGACCATCATTTAGGCAAAGGAGGAGATGATAAGATGCTCCAAGTAGAGGAGTTAAGTAGTTCAGAGGGAGACTCGAGACAACAAGAGGTAGAAGGGTTCCACCACACAATAGTCCCAGGCAACACAATTTAGATCCACTTTTCCTGTATCGAGTTCTTGTAACGACCCTAGCCCGATTCAGGCCATGACCGGCTAGTAATCTCAGATTACTTTTGGCCTCAAAGTCAAATCAATCATAATATAACAATGGGACTTAGCGGAAGTAAAAGCATAATATAATAACAAGCCATTGAGCAGTGCATACATTCTAAAGTCATAACTATTAAAATCAACTTTAACTTCATACAACTTATATACAATAGTCTGAAGTTAAACTTCTCACCAAAGATCATTCATACAAGCTGTAAAATTATCCAAGGAAATTGAAAAGAAAACAAGACAAAAGTTGGGTTGACAATGCTTGACTTCTCTCTAGTCTAAACTTGCCCCTTTACGGAGGCACTTTTGAAAAGGCTTCAAACGGGTAGACACCAAGGCGACTGTAAACGTGACGTTCCGCTTGCTGACTTACACATATATAAGGGAGAGGGGTGAGCAAGAGCCCAGTGAGTCACATCAGTATAAAGGTTTATATGAAAAAAGTCCAACAATTACAATCATACCTCCCATTTTCATGACAATATAAAAATATCAATACACGATTCGATAGTATTCAATCATTTCAACCCCTTTCTTGCAATAGCAATTAACAATCAATCAATTTACGTAGTACATCCAACAGAGTTTAATAAGGAATGTGCAGAAGACAATAGGACCACTACGGTCAATCCAATGAGACCATGATAGGATGTGCAATATTTCAATGTGGATCTTTAAGGTCTAACATCGGAGATCGTTGTGCTTCAATTAATCCAATAGGCCATGGTATTGTTCCCCCGGGCCTTACTAAAGGATGCCACAAATACATTTCAAAAAGGGACATTCATTCATAATTAGCAAAATAGAATTGAAAATACCATTCTTGAATAGTTTCCAAATACATTTCAAACATAGCTTTATAAATTCATTACTCACAGTGGGTTAGATCGATACTAGGCCCCGAACGTCCACCTACACAATTCACATAACACCAATACACATTGAAGCACACGTTCAAAACGAGTAATGTATCTTAATTATTCTTTACACGTGTTTCTAGCTCATTCCATGATTAAGGATGTTCAAATGAGGCTTAAGAATGCCTAAATGGGCATGGTGATGAAATTATGTATTCACAAGTATTAGTCAAAAATTGTTGAAAATAGGGCCTTCGCTTGAGCGCACAGTTGGTCGCTCAAGCAGTCTGTAAAGACTGTAAAAGTACTAGATGCTCGATTTTTACGCTCGACGGTCGCTCGATAGTCACTCAAGCCAAGTGCTGAACAACAGTGGGTTCGCTCGAGCACACACTTGGTCACTCGAGCCAACGGCCAAATGCTTGAAAAAGTACTGAATGCCTTCATTTTTTGCTCGAGCGACGAATCCTTCACTCGACCGAACTAAACGACTTCTAGGTTTTCCAGATTTGAGTTTGAAGTTCAAAAACAATGTTTTCAAGTTCAAAACTGTCATGGTTCGTCTCAAACACTTGGAAACACTTTATAAAACATGTACCTTTGGAAAATCTGAAACCATAACCTCAAATTCTATTTCAATTCTTCAAAACAAAGCTCAAAACATCATGTTCTTGACATGCATGTAACAAATTCAACCATTTTCTTTCCAAAACATGTTTATATGAGATGTTGAGTGCAAAACCATGAAGAACATCAAGAAATAACTCAAGTAAGGTCCATGCATGTATGAATTTGACAAAACCAAGTTCAAAAGATGAAGAATTATGCATGCATGTACACAATTCACTCAAACTCACTAAACTCTTGATGATTCATGCTCATTTCTTCCAATTACATGCAAATGGTCCTACAATTTGACGAATTCATCTTCCTACATGGATTAACTTCATGAATTATAGGTAACAATCATACCTAGAGCTTGAATTAGGCTTTAGTTAAGCTAAATCTCCTCAATCTCCCTTGAACTTCCTTCAATTCTCTCTCTCTCTCTCTCTACAATGTTGACTTCACTCTTTCTATCTCTAAATTTCAGCTCAAAGTTGTTGTAAAATGAATTCTAAGCATGCTTAACAAATATATATATATATATATATAGGGTGATTAAGGCCTCACCAATCACACATGATTAAGGCTAGTCAATTAGGCTTAAGTTTAGTCAATTATAATTAATTTATTCTAATTATTTTGATCTAAATCAAATTTTAATTAAGCTTACCACGTAGTTCTAAAAATTCCAACTGGCCTGTGGAATTAATCAATTTTGGTTTCTAAATCCGTTTGGGTTTTCAATTTCAAATTCTAAGTTGACAATTAAATAGATAACTCATAAACATACAAATAAGTGTCAATTAAACACATAATCATGCAATTGCACCTAATAAAATATTATAGAAAAATAATACGAAGGTGGGGGCCGTCACAGTCTTTCCCTTAAGTTTTCACGCTTGAGCGGGACTTTCCACGCTCGAGCGGACAGGTCGAATTATGGGTTTTCCAAAATTCTGTTTAAGTCTCAAAACACATCTTCAATGGCTCCAAAGCTGTAAATTGATTGCAAAAATATAGACAAACATAGTATGACATAAAAGCACTTGGATACTTGAAATCACTTGCTCAAAAATCATGGTTTATCTCCCAAATTTCCAAAACCATTTCAAGTTCTTCAAGCTCATGCAATCAAGTTACATATCTTCATGAATTGAGCATGCATGTAATTCATTAACTCCAATTTCATTCCAAAAGGTACAAATGATGCTCAAAGCCATAAGGCTCAACAAAATTTTGCATGCATGTAAGCTTTGATACTCAATTCATCATAATTAACATGCTACATGCTTGATTACACAAATTCATGGCGATTCTCCACATGCATGGTTCTATTGACTTCAAATTTATCATAATCAACTCAATTATTGTAATTCATTTCATATCTTGCCTGAATTCACTCAATTATGAATTTAAATTCATGAAGTTGAGTTCAATTACTCACCTAGATGCTTCAATCCTCACAAATGAAGTTCAATCTTGTGCCAATTCCCTTAGTCTTACAATTTCTTTGCAAAGTCTTCAATGTTGGCCTCTTTCTCTCTCTAAAATTGTGCACTCTCTCTCTCTCTCTCTAGGGTGTATATCCAAAATTTTGAGCTCAAAAGAATGAGCTTAAGTGTAGTTAGGCCTTTATATATGTGTGCCTTAATCAATTTGATTAAGGCTAAGTAGTTGTGCTTAATTAATCAGTTCAATCTAATTATTTTGATCCAAATCAATTTCTAATTAAATTTCACCATAGGCTCTAAATATCATGCTAATCACAAGGACACAGTCAATTTTCCATTTTGTCGCCTCTACGGCCCTCAATTTAAATTTTATAATAGAAAATTGAATAGATTTTCATATAGTGAACAGATAGAAATTCAAAAACACCTATAATTAGGGGTGTGTGTGGTGCGGGTCGGTGCGGTTTGAGAGAAAAATAGAAACCGTATGGCGGGTGGCGGATTGATAAAAGTTTCACTATAGAATTTGCCATTTTCCTTATCAAAAACCGACGGTTCGGTTGGCAAATAATGACGGATTTGCCTTGGCGGTTCGGGCGGATTGGCGGTTTATAAAAAATATAATTCAAATCACAAAACTTAAATCAAAGAGTAAAAAAAAGACGAGAGATACCGTGATGTTAAGCATCTTGCGAAACTTTCTTCTAATGCAGCAAGTGTAGCAACAACATGATAATATCAACGACTATGCCATCAGTTCATTACAAGCATCTGTGGAAGCTACAATGATCAAATACAATACATAAAATTAATATCATTCAGGGTTTACAATATATTGAAAATGTTTACTATTGAAAAGTATTTAGATTGAAAAGTGAGCTGATGCAAGTTTGCAACATGGCCAGAAAAAAAAAAAAAAAAAAAAAGATTGAAAAGTGAATTGGAATCCAACTTTATTTTGGATTACTGACATCTTGAATTTCCCTCGAGCAGTAATGTAATACTATATTCTAAGGTATAGAACAACAAGCAAACTTAAGTAAAAAAGAATTTTTAGAATCTTATAAAACATGATTTAATAGCGGTGCGGGTCGGTGCGGTTTGGAAGAAAAATAGAAACCGGTGGATTGATAAAAGTGTCACTAGAATTTGCCATTTTTCTTATCAAAAACCGGCGGGTCGATTGGCAAATAATAACGAATTTGCCTTGGCAGTGCAGTTCGGTGCGGTTTTGGCGGTTTCGGCAGTATTATGCACACCCCTACCTATAATCATGTAAATGACACCCAAAATCATATTAAGTACATAACCACAATCATGATTAAGATTAATTAACATAACACAGGATAGAGTTATCACAATCTTCCCCCCTTTAGGAAGTTTGGTCCTCCAAACTTATTTTACCTCCATCCGGGAACAAATGTGGATAGCGTAGTTACATCTCATCCTTCTTTCCCATGTGGCGTCCTTCCTATAGTATTCTTTCCATTCTACTTTCACAATCGGAATGGACTTGTTTGTCAACTGTTTCACTTGCCGGTCAATGATTCGTTCTGGCCATTTTTCGTATTTTATATTTTCATCCAGAGCTATCCGGTAGTAATCAATCACATGAAACGAATCTCGAAGATAACCCCTCAACATTGATACATGAAACACAATGTGCATTTGTTCGAATCCTAGTGGCAAGGCAAACTCTGTAAGCAACTGGACCAAGTCTTTCCAGAATTTGAAACGGTCCAATGTAACGGGGTGACAATTTGCCTTTCTTACCAAATCTCAGTTGGCCTTTCATCAGAATTACACAAACAAATACATGGTCGCCAGCTTCATACCCAAGAGGTCTTCTTCAAACATCCGCATAATTCTTCTGCTGGCTCTATGTTGTCTTGAGCCTTTATTGGATGATTTTAACATTCTCGGAAGTGTCTTGCACAATTTCGGGCCCAAGTAAAGCCGTATCTCCGACTTTTGTCCAACAAATTGGCGATCTACACTTCTTGCCATACAAGGTTTCATAGGGTGCCATACCAATGCTGGAGTGGAAGTTGTTGTTGTATGCAAATTCTACTAGTGGCAAATAATCTTCCCAACTCCCCTAAAAATCTAGGACGCACATTCTAAGCATGTCTTCCAAGTCTGTATGGTCCGTTCTGATTGCCCATCTCTTTGTGGGTGAAATACTGTACTAAATTTCAGTTCTGTTCCCATTGTGTAGACCTCCCCGAACTCGCTCTGTGCGCCCCCCCCCCTTTCGGAGAGGGCGCAAATTGTAGTTCTAGCTACTACAGTTCGGACTCCTGCCACGGTTCTGAATCTAATCTCACAAAGTGCAATGTAAGACTGATAAATCACCAAAGAGTCCAAATCCGACAAATCGTTTTGGAATATCGATTTTAATCACAAAACGCCAAACATGGACTGCTTTGCTAGATTTCAGAGTTGCCACCTAAATATTTTGTTTTTGGGAAATTTAGGAAACCCTGACTCGTGCCTAGGGCCACGTGTCCGTCATCACCAAAGTTGCCTTGGCTCGGGAACTTGGGTACGAAAGGGTAAGGTCCTGAAATGAGCACCCCCGCTCGCCCGATCAAAGATCGGCCTCTACTAACATGATATGTTGTTTTTGAAAACACATGTGTTCTTATTTCGGTTTATTAGCTAGCTTACTATGTGATGCGCACAACACACAAGTATAAACTAAATTGCTCGATTTGGAACAAAACATCTCATGTTTGTTTTCGAAAATGGTTTGAAAGTGCTACTCGCAAGTAGGCTAAAACGCAGATTTGCCACCCTCAAGTGGGCTTAGAAAACATGGTGATTTGCCACTTCAAGTGGGCTTAAAACACACATTTTGATGAATTGTTCCAATTCAAGTAATGACGCCTTCATCAACAGACATTTATGCAGTTATATCAGTTAAGCAAATAGCTCATGGCAAGTATGCTATCATGGCAGTCACTTACACACATGCAAGGATGCTAAAGCATAACACTCACAGTGCACTCCGAGCCAAAACAGAAGCTAGTTAGTAATCATGCATGATCCTAGCTATGTTAAGATGCCTAATACAACACATGCAAAATGCAACTAAAATAGGCTCGGCTATCTAGAATGGCATATGAATGCAACACTCGATAACATGCTTTGAAACACGTATTCAAGTAAGTATCGAAATACAACGCAATTTGAATGATGCGCCGAGCCTGGTGCATGCAATACGAATGAATGATGCACGTGTGCAAAGCATAAGTATGCTAATTGAAACATGCCCTAATCTAACCATCAAAAGCTGGCAAATAAAAGGGAGAAAGACGTGGGGTTTGAAGACATTCACACACACCCACACTTATTACAAAATTTGCCATCCCGACGGAGGGTCCAAATAAATAAGCTAAGCTAGCTATGCTAAGCTACTTATTTACAAACCAACTAATTAACTAACTTAGCTAATTAATTATTACGAACCGAATTGAAACAACTAACTATTCTAAGTTAATTAAGGCCTCGTTTGGCAAGAGGCTATTTTAGCCAAAAAGTCAAAAAGTTACTAAAAAGGCCAAAAAGCCAACAACTCATACCAAAAAGTCAAAGATTCCCTTTTCTCTCTACTTTTTGCACATCTTTTCGTAAAAAGCCAAAAAGTCATCCCAAACATACTAGTTTTTTTTACATCACATTTTAGCCAAATAGCCAAAAAGTTACTAAATTAGCCTGTTCCCAAACGAGGCCTAAGTACAAACCAAATTATTTAATTAAACACTTAACTAATTAATTACAAAGTAACTAAGCTAATAAACTAGTTTAACTAAGAAATTTAAACAAATGGCCTCGGGAAGCGAGGGAGATATGCATGCTCGGTCGGCTTTGCTCGGAAATCTAGTACCGTGCCTCATGATGCCTCAGTTTGCACTCTTTTAGACCTCTGAAAATTGTGCCAACTTCCAGGTTGATTCTGACCCATCTCAGGAACATGCTGAGGGATGGTCGGCTAAGAGGGATGGTCATCGGCCAAAGTTGATGGCCATCGGCCACTTCTGATAGCCGATCGGTAACCTTGGTGGCCGGTCGGCAGTTTTGATGGCTGGTCGTCCACTGCTTCCTGCAGTTTCTCCTTTTCTGCAACAGAACACAAACAGAGGCATGGCAGTGTATTTGCAAGGAATGTGCGCACAACCACCCTCCCTATCATTTCTCAAGCTCAAGGGAGTAAGGTACTCGACTCTCGGGCCACCAATCACGCATCTCAATGCATGATGGCCAAAGAGGCCAAGTTGCACAAGTTAATGTCAATGAATGCACACAAATAACACATAAGGGCCTCCACCTCTATCATGCTTGATCAAGAGGGTCGGCAATCGAGAAATGAGGCGCGTTTCATCACTTCAAGTATGAAACGTGCGACATTCATCATGTTTGGGTTGACATCCAATCCAAACACAATGCAACACACACAACATCCCTATCTAACAATGTTAATATGGCATGCACAAGGTTCTAGCATATGAACAATGCATGCATGGTAGGCTAAAGCATCAAAGCAAGTAAAGGGCATCATACAAGAGGCATGCAATACAATGCTCAATGGACTTAAACTAACTATGGACAGATCTCATGCATGCCCAAACAATGGCCAAAATGCTCTGAAATGATGGCATGAAAGGCAAGATAATGATGCTCATGTAATGGCTCATCAACTAGGCATAAGGGCCAACTCTCAAAGGCAATGAAAGGATGATAAACATGGGAGTATAGCAAAGACATAAGCTCTAAAATTACATTCCAAATGATGCCAAATCATGCACATATGACAAATGAGGCATGCTAAAGGGCTCAAAGCTTAAGGCTAGCAAAGGCACTTGTACTATAGCCATATCAAGCAAGCCCCAAAGGGCCAAGGTAACTCAAAATAGTCCCAAGGCAGGTCAAAACAATGCTAGAAACATGATGGGGTGTAGCCAACATATGCTAGAATGAGAGGCATAAAGCATGAAGCATGCAAGGCCAATAAGTGGGATTACACTACAAGTGTAAGAAGCAAATGAGGGATGCTCTAACCAATCAAAAACAAAGTTGTATCATGGAAAAATATGACCAAAAATACACTGAGATGGTAGCCCAAAAGCTCAGGCATGCATGCATACAAGTTAGTCCATGATTAAGGCATAAAGCATGACTCTCCAAAAGCATTGACAGAGTGAAACATAAGAGAGCATGACCACACTTCATACACTGAAATCATGGTAGAAATGGGGCCAAAGCATGCAAACAACTCAAATAATGCATGCTAGAGACTTGGAAACTCAAAGCTAGTGAAGATTGCACTATGGCTATACAAAGCAAGGCATGCATGACCAAAAACACTTAAAACAGAGCTTAAGATGGCAAAACATGAGTAAAAGCTTGCTGGAGTAGAGCCAAAAACATGCTAAAATGGTGGTCCAAAGCATGATGCATGTCAAGGCTACAGGGAGGATTGCACTATAAGGGTATGAAGCATGCAAGAGGTGATCAAACCAACCTGAAATAGAGCCATATCATGTCCAAATAAGTCCTAAGGCATGCTAAGATGGAGCCAAAACATGCTAGAAAGACATGCTACTTTGATGAGCCATCAACACAAGCAAACAAAGGAAGAGGAGAGGGGGACAACCCCCACCCATTTGGGGCCTCAAAACACACTATCCAGCACTAAAATTCCTTCGGAATTCAGTGGTTAAAAGGCTAAGAGAAGGTAATCTCAAAAGCCTAAAGAGATGGCACAAAACAAAGCCAAACAAGGCACAAAAGGGGATAGACCACCCCCAACACCAAAGAGGCCTCAAACAAACACTTTAAGCACTTGAAAATGAAGCTTTTTACAGTTTAAAGTTAGGCCTAAAACATCATGCAAATAGGGCCAAATAAGAAATTAAAACCAAAGCTTTAAAGAGGGTAAAACATACCCTTGAAGGACAACTTCAAAATAGAAGCTTCAAAGGCAAAAACCAGGTCAAAACCACTCAAATGCAACCTCCAAGAACCTCAACTCAAGAGTGAAGGTGTTTCACTAGGTGTTTAGTGCAAAAGTATGAACAAAACTCACTTTAAGGCACAAAACAACACAAATATAGAGAGATAGAGAGAAATATAGAGATAGAAGGATATATTTAGCCCCATGTAAACGAACAATCTCATCAACATATATAGTGGCTAATCGATAAGCATCAAATGTAGTCCTAACAAGCAGAAAAAGCATAGATTTGGTCAGTCTATCAAGTACAACCCCAATAGAGTCCATACATCTAGGAGTTCGAGGTAGGCCAACAATAAAATCCATGGTCACATGTTCCCACTTCTATTCTGGAATAGGGAGGAGTTGAAGTAGACTGCTTGGTTTCTGCTGTTCAGCTTTAACTTGCTGACATTGAAGGCACTTGGACACATACTCTACATTTTCTTTCTTCATTTTGGGCCACCGATAGCTTTTCTTTAAATCCCGATACATTTTGTTGTTGCTCGGATGCATAGCAAACATCAATTTGTAAGCTTCATCTAAGATCCTCTTTTTAAATTCGGGAATGTTCGAGGTGCAGATTCTGCTTTGAAACCTCAATACTTCACCATCAATGCTGAATTTTGGTTTCAGTTCAGCTTTAAACTCATCGATCATTGTCTTAAGGGCCTCATCCTCTCTTTGTCTTTGCTTGACTTCATTAATTATTGTTGGTTCAATAGAAATACCAGCTATCAACCCAGCTTGTTCATGTAGCACAACTTCAATCTCAACTTTCTCAAAATCTTGCAAAATTTCTTTCTGTTCGATGAGTAGATAAGCTAAGTTCCCCGCCAATTTTCTGCTCAAAGCGTCGGCGACGGTATTGGCTTTTCCCAGATGATACTGAATCTGAATATCATAATCTTTTATTAGTTCGAGGCATCTTCTTTGTCGCATATTCAACTCCTTCAGAGTAAAGAAGTATTTTAGGCTTTTGTGATCCGTATAAACTTCACATTTCGCCCCATATAGGTAATGCCGCCAGATTTTCAAAGCAAATACCACTGCGGCTAGTTCCAAGTCATGTGTCGGGTAGTTCTTTCCATGCGGTCTCAATTGGCAAGAGGCATAGGCAATCACTCTTCCATTCTGCATTAGTACACAGCCCAAACCTTTATAAGAAGCGTCACTATATATCACAAAGTTTTCCATACCTGAGGGCAATGTCAAAACTGGTACAGTGGTTAGTCTTGTCTTCAATTCCTGAAAGGCGGATTCTCTTTTATCAGTCCACTCAAATGGTTATTCTTTGCGTGTGAGTTGGGTAAGTAGTACGGCTATTTTCAAAAAATCCTTTACAAACCGCCTGTAGTACCCGACTAGGCGCATGAAACTGCGGACTTCTATTACATTCGTTGGAGTAGACCAATTCACAATTGCCTCTATTTTCTGTGGGTCTACTAAAATCCCCTCTTTATTGATAACATGCCCTAAGAAAATAACTTCATCCAACCAAAATTCACATTTCTTTAGTTTGGAAAATAATTTCTTTTCTTTAAGTGTTTGTAAGACAGTTCTCAAGTGGTATTCATGTTCAAGTCTTGTAACACCGGTGATGAAGTGCTCGATTGAATAAACCCTTTGTTCAGTAGGTCTTGTAACTGTTCCTTCATTTCTTTAATTTCAGTAGTTGCCATTCTGTAAGGGTTTTTGAAATAGGCTGAGTGCCTGGCACAATATCAATAGTAAACTCTATCTCCGTATTAACCAATTCTCCCGGCAATTCATCTGGGAACACATCGGGAAATTCTCTAACAATAGAAATACTATTCAATTCAGCATTCACAGATTGTTCAGACAATACACAACACAAATAGCCCTGACACCCCTTGCTGATTAATTTATATGCTTTCATTATAGATATCATATAAGGTGGAGGCATTACCCCGTTACCCACAAACACAATTTCTTCCTATCCTGGTGGTCTAAATACAATTTGTTTTGTTACACAATCAATGGTAGTACAGTATTTAGATAACCAGTCCATGCCCAAAATTACATCAAAACGTCTAAACTCCAAGGGTAACAGATCCACATACAAAGTAGCATTTCCAACACGTATATCACAAAATCAACACACAGATGTACACAACACAGATTCTCCGGATGGAGCAGATACACATAACAAATATGACAATGACTCTAGAGGTCTACTCAATCTAGATACAAATGCATATGTTACAAAGGAGTGCATTGATCCGGAGTCAATTAACACAAACGCATCTTGGTTACATACAAAGATAGTACCTGAAACGACGACTTCTGAGTTCCGTGGATCGCCCAGAACAAGTGCAAAGACTCTCCCTTGCCTCACAATATCTCTGGTAGTAATAGGCCTTGTACTGTTTTCCGGTTTCGAAATTGATGCAGTTGAGCTAGCAGTTAACTTCCAACATGTAGACACTTTCTTTTTTAACGTCCTCAAGACAGGGACGTCATCACTTGTGTGAATGATGATAGCATTTGTTTGTGTTCATTTTGAGTGCTCGAAGCCCTCGGTGGAACGCCCTATCTTTGAGCCTTTGCACCTTGCCATTTATGTGCCTTGTTTTGGATCAAAACTTGGTGCCTGGAACTTGTGGTGACCTATTGGCCACCACTAGAGGCTGTCGGCCATGGCCTTTGGCTGTCGACCATTGGTGTGGCCAGTCGGCCACTAGTCTCTTTTTCCAAATATTTCTTGATACTTGTTGCTAGTTGTGCCAATTATTAGCACATTGAGCTACATCTTCCTACACGTGTATGGTAGGATGTTTCTAAGATCAAGACATGTTTTTCTATATATAGGGGTCCCCCCCCCGGCCCATTTTTGAGGGCTAGAAAATTCAAAGCAAAAATCTCTCTCTCTCGATTTGTGCCTCTCTCTTACAATTTTGTGCCTAAGTGCTTGTTTTCTCTACAATTTTGCATACAGATCCTCAATCAAATACTTTTACCTTTCAATTGAGGTTATTTGGGGTCATCTTGGAGCCCTTGAAGGTGATTTTAGCTTGTTCTTGTGCCTAGAATTCCCCATTTTCTTCAAGAGGTAGTATACTTGTCTTGTTTACTTTGTTTTGCAAGCTTGTTTTACCATCTTTTCTTACTGTTTTGGGGCTGGTTTTGAGCTTAGAAAAACTCGGTTTTTGTGGCCTAAAAGTGCTGGTTTGAGCCCTTTTTAAGTTAGGGGGTGGTTCACTCTTCTTGTTTGCTAGTTTGTAAAGCTTTGCGCCTTTATTCATCACTTTCAAATCAATTTTTTTGGGCCTTTTAACCACTGAATTTCAGAGGTTTTTCAGTGGAAAAAAACTTATTTTCAAGTCCAAAATTGGAGGGGTTAGCCTCCCCTCCTTGTGTCCTATTTGCATGCCTAGTTAACTGCATTTATTAGCTTATTGTTTTAGTTTTTTGTGATTTTAGTCCAGCATGTTTTAGACCATATTTAGGGCTGTTTTGCCTCTATTTTTGGTTATTTGTTCCATTTGAGCCTTGTATGGCATGGTTGTAGTGTTAATTCCTTCACTACCTTAGTGTTTTAAGGCTTTAACTAGCATTGGTTTGAGTTGGTTGCATGTTTTAGTGCTTTTATCATTCATTTCCAACACCTAATCACCTCTAGAATCCCCCTTAATCCTTCACTTTTGATTTTCTTTGAAAGTGGTTTCAAACCACTTGTTTGCCTAAGTGTGAAATAGAGGTGCTACACCTAATGGTTTAATCCCTTAGGGGGTTCATTACCAATAGTGTAATGCCTCTTTCATGCCTAAAGCAACTTGTGGTTTGAGCCCTCTTTCCATTAGAGGACACTCACCAATGGACTTAATGGATTAAAGGATGATTTGGTAATTAAAACGAGTAAGCAAAAATTGACAAGCAAAAGAGGCTAGATAAACATTCTTTGTGTTGCATTACATGTGTTCAAATCGGATGTTAATTTGAACACAAGGAAAATGGAACATTGCATACTCAAAAGTGATGAAATGTGCCACTTTCCTTGGTCTCCATTACCCTTGATCATGCATGAAAGGGTGATGATCCTTTTGGTCTTGTCTTTGGATTTATTAATCTTGCACAATTGATTTCAAAAGCCATCATTCAATGAAATTGCTTAATTGATGGTTTATGAACTAAAGCTTGTCCCTCCTTTGATTTCCCCATGAAGAGGAGAGGCAAAGTGTGCAAACAACCCTTGAGAAATGGTCTATTTTGCTCTGTTTTGCTTTCTGTTGCAGCAAGGAAGCTCAGACCATCAGTGGCCGACAACCATCACTAGTGGTCGACTGGCCCCCTATCGGCCACCAATGAAATTTGCACAGTGTGTTGCTGAGGTGGAGCAGAGGTGTTTTGGAAGTGGACAGCTTCTTTGGGGTTCAAATGTGCAAATAGAGACATGCAGTAGCAAGACAGTCCCTTTTTAAGTGAAAGCCGAGCACGTGCATGAGCCTCCCTTGCATTCCAAGTTTACTTATTGCTTAAATATCTAGCTTAGATATGTGTTGTAATTAATTAGTTTTAGCTAATTAAGTGTTGTAAATAATTAGTTAATTTAACTAGTTATTCGTTTACAGTTTGTAATAATTAGTTAACTAGAATAGTTAATTAATTCAGTTTGTAATAATCAGTTAGCTTAATTAGCGTAGCTAGTTAGTTAGCTTATTCATTCGGACCCTCCTTCATGAGGGCGTAATGTTGTAATAAGTGTGCGTGCATGCGTGCGTGTATGTTTTCCAACCCCACGTCTTTCTCCCTTTTACTTAATCGCTTTTGATGGTTAGATTAGGGACATGTTTCAATTAGCATATCGCATGCTTGCATCCATTCATTCGTAATGCATGCACTAACGCTCGGTGTATCATTCAAACTGCATCGTCATTTCAATATCTTCTTTGAATACGTGTTTAATCGCATGTTGTTATCAAATCAATCATATGCTATATTAGTAGATGAGCCTATTAATTGCATTATTGCATGTATTGCATTACGCATCTTGCATAGTTAGGATCATGCATCTTTCTAACTAGTTTCTATTTTAGCTTGGAGTACTAGGTGAGTTTTTACATTTTAGCATACTTTCATAAGTGTGAATGTTGCCATGATTAGCATGCTTGCCATGAGGCTATGTGCTTAAATGCTAAAACTGCATGAATGCCTGCGGATGAAGGCTTCTTGTTTGAATTGGAACGATTCAACGAATGTGCATTTTAAGCCCACTATGTTTGGTGGCAAATTTGCATTTTTAAGCCCACTTGAGGTGGCAACCTCAAACCATTTTCGCAAACAAATATGAATTGAATTGTTCCAAATTAAGCAAACTAGTCTATACTTGCTTGTACGCATCACATAGTAATGTTAGCTTAATAATCAACAAGAACACATAATGTTTATAAAAAATCATATCATGATTAGTAGAGGTTGATCTTTAATCGGGCGAGCGGGGGTGTTCAATTCATGACCTTTCCCTCTCGTACCTCTGTTCCCGAGCTAAGGCAACTTTGGTGATGACGGACACGTGGCCTTCGGCACGAGTCAGGGTTTCCTAAATTTTCCCAATACAAAAAATATTTAGGTGGCGGCTCTGTATCTGGCAAAGCAGTCCAATTTTGGCATTATTTGATTTAAAATCGATTTTCCAAAAAGATTTGTCGGATTTGGGTTCTTTGGTGTTTTCAATTTCACATTGCACTTGTCAGATTAGATTTAGAACCGCGGGAGTCCAAACTGTGAGGCCTTTCTTTCAAACATTTCTGAAAGACGAGGCGTGGAAAAAGGCGAGTCCCCAGTTTCTAGAGACTCTGCTAGGGATTTAGAGAACTTGACTCGAACTTATGATAAGACTTTTTATTTACACTTATGTGTTTCTTTGCATTTGCATTTGCATTTGCATCGGTGCGCCTAAGTCACAGTGATTGGCATCTGCTATTCCTGAGCGGTTTGCCAGAGGCTTGCTTGGAAAAGTTTGCCAAAAGGCTGACCGGTTGCGGGCTCTGCCACGATGGGAACACAACCCTTGGATCTGGACTACCGCTGTACCGTTTGATCCTCCTTTCACTTCTCGGTGTTAGGTGCGAGAGGTACATTAGGTAGTCTTGCTGAGGTACCCTTTTTGACAAATCGACGTAGTTGCATATCGGAAGCCATAGAGACTGTTCCAAACTAGGACAGGTTGCTTACCCAAATGCAGGAATTGTATGAAACCGCTTGTTTTGCATAGTGAACCTGTAACTCCTAACGAAATTAGGATAGGGTAACCCTACCCCATCATAGGGGTGTTTTGGCTCTCACTTGCTTGATATATGCTTTTGGAGTGAAACTCTACAGGAATGTATGTATCAGTTACAAGTCTGGGTATCAGTTTTGGGGTAAAAATCAGTGTTGAGTACAGTTCTCCAGCTTATGATTGCAACTGCATGTTGTTTGTGTCTGAGCCGAGGTGTTGTGCGGTTTCTGATTTTCTGTTTCTTTTGCTTTATTTTCTTTTTGCAAGGTCGTTTTCCACCATTGCTTCAGACGATTCTGTTACCCCCTAAGCACTCTGGACCCAAGTAAGGCGACTTTACCGATTCGGGGATCTTGTAAGAGGACAGCCAGTGTTTGCTTCACTCCCACCGGTTACCAGATGGAGGAGGATCAAGCATAACTCACTAGTCCAACAGTCACCTTTTCAGGCCTAGTCGTCTACTTCTACTCCGAAAAGAGAGTATTCACCAGTTCTGATAGCTCAGTGTTCTGCAGTCAGCATGGAAGATATGATTCGTCAGCTCCAGCAGACTATTGAGACCATGCAGCTAGATGCTGCCCGACAAGCTGAGGTCACAGCCCACCAAGCTGAAGTTGTAGCCCGCCAAGTAGAAGTGATAAATAGGCTTCAGTAACAGTAACCACAACCAGCAGTAGCCTCTGCATCCCATGCACCCCCAGCAGGAATTCCGGTACCCGGGGTCACAATTAATGTCCAGGAAAATGCGGGCATTCAGGAAAATCTGATTCCACCTCAGACCTCCAAGGCACTAATTTACTCGATAGAGGCGCTGTTTGAATTCGAGGTTGACCTTACTGCATTGCAGGTCAGCAAGCTAGAAAAGCTCTTCGAACCGGCACATGGTGTAAATTCGAACCCTGATATTGAGGATGGTTACACTGACTCGGCAGTGACTCTGCCCGACAGATTCAAGATGCCGCACATAGACCGGTTTGACGGCTCCGGGGATCCCATGGTCCATCTCCGGTTATTTTCAGATATCCTACAACCAATGGGTCTCACTAGACCGCAGAAGTTGTCGCTTTTTTGTCGGACCCTATCAGGTATAGAGACCATCTGGTATGCCAAACTTGAGGACTATGTAAAAACAAATTGGGAGGAAATGGTTGAGGCCTTCATAGCTCAGTACTCCTATAATACTTAGATTGAGGTCACTACTCGTGATCTCGAAGTAACTTGCCAGGTGCCGAAGGAGGGCTTCTCAGATTTTGTGGCCCAGTGGAGGTCACTATCTAGTCGTCTAAAAAGGACCAGATCAGAATGGTGGTCCGTAACTTGCAAGAAAGATTATTACAAAAGATGATAGTCTTGCCTTTGTCTACTTTTGCTGAGTTCCACGAAATGGGGGTCCAAATTGAGGATGCGATGAAGCAAGGGCTGATAGGCCATGAGAAGGAACAACCCAAAAGGCCCTTTACAGGTACCTCCAATACAGCCACGACTGGCGGCACCTCCGCACGGCCATCAGATGTGGGCATGGTCACCACCACACCCAAGACCACCGACCCCTTTGCCGGTACATCCAACACAACCTCACAAACGTCAAGCCATCAGGCTCGGGGCCAGAGGGCCTTCATCCCGCTTTACATGTCCTTATTCAAAGCTCTAGGGGTCCTGATCAGAAAAAGGGCATCTTAAACCATTAGAACAACGCTCACTGCTCGATCCTCTCCTACCTAAACATAACCTAGTCAAATATTGTGCTTTTCACCAACAGCATGGTCATGACACTGAACAGTGCTACAGATTGCGTCATGAGATTCAAGATCTCATTGACAATAAGGTGATAGAACCTCCTCAAAAACCTAACTCCACTACAAATCCTCTCCTATAACATAATCAAGCCCCTTCACCCTAACATATAAACCTTATCCACACATTGGTTATCCCTTATAACCCCAATATATATATCACCCCCTCTCACTTACCTAAGAAGGAGTTGTCCATCCTTAAGAGTACAGACTTGTGCATGATGAACAAGTTAACAATCCAAACTAAACCCGTGGTGGTAACAGTGGAAGATGAAGGAAGGTCAGCTTTGATGGAGAATATCAGTCCGTTACCCGAGGGCTCTGAGGACTTATCTGATAGGGTGTACAACCCGAGCTGCTACATTGTGCCAATCAACCAAGATAAGCCAAAAGTGGTGTTGCCGACGGTGATGGAGGTCAGTGTAGTCCGAGAAGATGGACCAAGTCAAGGATTAGATGATTTAGCCAACCTGGAGGAGAATATGGACAATTTGCAGTTCTTTGATGAAGATGATCAGGGGGATGTCTCCGCCAAGAGTGATTGAGGGGTCACTGCTATGGGGAATAGTGGTTCGATGACTAGCCGAGTTAGAGACTGGGAGATGAGCGGGAGGTTAGCCATCAATTTTTTGGTGGCTTCTTGTCTTCATGTGACCCATCCTAACTGATTATTTGCCACGCTTGCCATGGAGTGAAGGGCACACTGCTGTGGGGTTTGAGGCTTGTGATCTACCAAGGTAGGGACTGGGGGATGTGATGATTACTCTCATACTATTTTTGGCCATGTATTGGTTTGTTGCTGGGGGGGCTATTGTTTTATGCTACAACTCCCAAGACCATTGATTATGGTGACCGATCTTGCTTACTTCATGTGACTCTGTCCGGATCTCTCATGGGATAGATTTTTTCCTCCGTCATTGCTTTGGTTAAGTGGCTAGGATGTCACGGCAGTGAGGAGTGGGATGCTTATTGGGTTCCGTGTTTTCATCTGTGGTAGAGACTGGGGGCATGTGGGCGAGGTTATCTGTTTATTGGGCTTGTGGGTTGTTGTTGTGTGTGTATGTTTGTTGTGTTTATAAGTTATGTGGTGTCTGTTTGTATCTTTGCCCATACATCTACCCCAAGTTTCCATATATTATTTCTGATGGTAGGGGTTACTTGGGAGAAATATGATATATGGGTAAAGTTGGGTTTTTGTTTTGTTTTCTGATTGTTCTCCCACTCCTGTGGGATTGGGTTATGTTAGTTTTGTAATCGTTTATTCATTGTTGTTGGGCGTGCCTGGGGTATGCCCCTTGTAAACTTGTAAATTTCATTGTCTTTAATTTATGACTTATTCACCCAAAAAAAAAAATGATCAGGGGGATGTGCATATTAATTGGTTCGATCTGAACGGGTCAACTGATAATTCTGGTTGGCTAAGTGATGAACCTGATGTAGATGAGGGAGCTGAACTAAAGTTGGAGCAATAGAAAGTGGGAACCGCTGCAATGGCCGGAACGGCCGATCAAAAGGGTAACTGCTGGAAAACACCCATGTAGAACAACCAGCTCAGGAGCTGGGCATAGTTAGTACTGTACCTACAGAGCAACAAGTCGCACTGAGGTACCTTGAGCAAGAAGTGGATCAAAAAAAACAGAAGGCTGGAAAGGCCCAAGACCCTGCGAGGGAAATCTGTGATGAGAAGACGACCCGAACGGAACCGAACAACTGCTTGTCGGCTGTCGAAGGAATCTGGTGGGATGATAACGACCTGCACTTGGCCCATACCGATGAAGATTGTGGAAAAGGCCTTCCTGACAACACCTGGTATATGGAAGAAGTCAACCACATGACAAGAAGTGGCTGATATTTCAAACCCCTGCATCTGGACCAACCTGAGGCATTTGGGAAGGACGAAGAAGTAGAGAAACAGAAGGAAAAATTGTTGGAGAGAGAGGCTGTGCTAAAATAATTGAAGAATATTCAAGCTGACAGATCTATTTGGAGGCTGCTTATGGCTTCGCGAGTGCATAGACAGGCTATACTATCGGTGATGGATAAAGCCAAGTTGTCCATTGAGACTACCCCTAAACAACTGGTGGGATTAGTCTTTTTAGGAGGTGCTGTGCTAACTTTAACCCTTTCCGAAAAGGAGTTACCAGAAGCCTCTGCACACAACAAGCCTCTATACATATCCATAGAGTGCTAGGAAAAGTGGGTGCCAGTTGTGTTGGTCGACACTGGGTCAGCAATCAACGTCTGCCCATGCCGCACGGCTTATGCTATTGGCCAGAAACTGGCCGACTTTGTCCCTACAGCCCAGGTGATCTGGGCCTACGACAACACAAGCAGAGAGGTGATGGGGACGGTGCAGATTAGAGTATAGGTTGGACTGGCTCAATAGGATATTAAGTTCCATGTCCTAGATGTTTCGGCCATTTTCAACCTACTACTTGGGCGACCCTGGCTACACCCGTAAGTGTTGTTTCTTCAACCCTCCACCAAATGTTAAAGCACCCTCATGGAGAAGGGGTGGCCATAGTCTTTGGTAATTCATCTACATTTGTACTGGAGATTGTGCTTCGCGAAGAGGATGTTTTCATTTTGGGGTTTACCTTGGTTGAGGCCCGGGTAGTGCAGAATATCTTGGTTGTTGATGAGAGCCTATATGTCAGTGCCCAGTCTGCGTATCTCATGAATAAGCTGCAACACATACCCGGAATGGGATTGGGAAGAAGTGGCAAGAAGGGCATTACTACATTGGCCGACGTGCCACATAACCCACACGCCTTTGGTCTTGGCTATATGCCCACCAAAGAGGACTGGGTGAGGAACGAGAAAGAGATGGCCGGAAGAGCCAATGCAAAGCAAAGCGGAAAGCACTATGAACTTGTACATTGACCCATCCAGGGAACCTTGAATGGTTATTTTGTACGGGAGGATGAAGACTTCCCATTCTGTGGTTTTCCCGAGCCTTGGTTCAACTTTGAGAAGCAGCGGTTTCCCGACTTTGAGATCTTCTTTGACTTGCAACTGGAAGAGAGTGATGCAGAGGAACAGACTGAACTAACTGCTAAGGCTACAAAGAGCACAGATAGTGATTCCAACAACAGTGGACTAGAAGTAGGAGCAGCACTGGCATGTCTCCTTTCGGATCCTCAGATCAACTCAGAGAGCTTGGGGAATGACCTAACCGTTTCCATGATCGGAGACCAACCCGGTGCGAACCCTTCTAGCGGTATTCTGGATGCATCTGACACACCATCCCTCATTTGGTAGCTGGAAGAGGGCAACCTGTCTAGCAGTTCTAAGACGAGTAGTGAGCTGGAATCTGATTCCACAGAGTCTATGGAGTCGGAATTAGATTCCAGTTCCTCTGAGTCGAAGTCCGGTATTCTGGGGTTGATAACCCGGATGCCGAGGTTTTGTCCAGGTCGTCCTTTTCCTTTTCTTTTAAGTCGGTAGTGACCGAGGATTTGGATGAGCAGAACCTTTTGAATGTGAATACCACTATAGTTTCTGAGTACTTCTCTGTGCCGCTTGTATATTGCATTGATCATATTTTTAAAATTTTGATGAAAACTATGAGGAAGGAATTCCTCTGGTTTTGAAACATTTGATTAATAGAGAGGAGGAGAGGTTTGTAAAACCCCTTGTTGATGAAATCATTTCAATTAATGTGGGTACTGAGAAGGATCCGCGTCTGGTCCAGATCGGGTCCACGTTGTCTTCGAAGGAGCGCGAGCGTTTAGTCACTTTATTAAAAGATTTCAAAGATGTTTTTGCGTGGTACTACAAAGACATGCCTGGAATCGATCTAGAGATTGTACAGCCTCGGATCCCTCTTGACCCCCGAGGCCCGACCCATCAAGCAGAAACTTAGGAGAATACACCCGGATTGGGCTTTGAAGATTAAGGAAGAGGTCACCAAGTAGATAGACGCAGGGTTCTTGCTAGTATCTGAGTATCCAACTTGGTTGGCCAACATTATTCCAGTGCCAAAGAAAGATGGTAGAATTCGGGTGTGTGTGGACTTCAAAGATCTGAACAGAGCCAGTCCGAAGGACTACTTCCCTCTACCGCACATCGATGAATTTGTGGACTTCACCGCAGGCCATGCATTCCTCTCCTTCATGGATGGATTTTTCGGGTATAACCAAATTCTAATGGCACCCGAGGACAGAGAGGACCGCTACACCGCCTTGAAGAATTTCTTTCAACGGATCAGAGAGTACAGATTGAGGTCGAATCCACAAAAGTGTACTTTTGGCGTAACAGTAGGAAAAATGCTGGGTTTCTTGATCACATAGAGGGGCATCGAGGTGGATCCTTCCAAAATCAAGGCCATCCTAGAAATGCCACCACCATGGACTGAAAAAGAGGTGCAAGACTTTCTGGGTAAAGTGCAATTCATAAGACAGTTTATCTCTAAATTAACCTTGACTTGTGAACCACTATTTGGTGTTCTGAAGAAAGGAAAGAAATTCTAATGGGATGACCGATGTCAGTTTGCTTTTGAGCAAATCAAGCAGTACCTACAAAACCCTCATGTGTTGTCGCAGCCAGAGCCAAGGAAGCCCTTGATTCTGTATCTGTCAGTAATGGACACAACAATGGGATGCATGCTTGCTCATGAGTCTGAGGATAGGGTGGAAAAAGCTATCTATTATTTGAGCAAGAAAATGCTAGATTATGAGAGGCGTTACACCCCGCTGGAGAAAGCTTGCCTACCCTTGGTATGGGCTACCAGGAAGTTGAGGTACTACTTGTTAGCTCACTCTGTAATTCAGGTTTCAAGGTTAGATCCCATCAAATATCTCTTTGAGAAGCCAACACTTATGGGTAGGCTAGCCCGTTGGTTGCTTCTCCTTTCCGAATTTGATTTGAAGTATATGACTCGCAAGTCTATCAAGGGGAGAGCGGTAGCAGAGTTCCTGGCAGATCATGCAGTGGAAGGGGATGAAGTGGCAGAATACCTGTTCCCAGATGAAGCAATTTTGCAAGTCGATGAAGACATTTGGACAATGTACTTTGACGGAGCGTCTAACCAATACGGTTATGGGATATGGGTATTGCTGATAGCACTCGACAATTCCCATATACTTTTATCCTTCAAACTCCGGTTCAAGGTATCTAATAATGAAGCAGAATACGAGGCGTATATCGCTGGCTTGGAAGCTGCCATGGAACTATGGGCAAAAAGGTTAGATGTCATCAGGGACTCGAACTTAGTTGTGTCTCAAACAAACGGAGACTGGAAAGCCAAAGAAGAAAATATGAAGATCTACCACCAAACGCTAGGCGTTCTAATTCCTAGGTTTGAGAAGCTGACCTTTACGCATCTACTAAGAGAGAAGAACAAGTTCACTGATGCCTTATCAACTATATCTTTTATGATAGACATCCCGTTTGGAGTCCGGATGCGCCCAATCATCATTGAGCAGAGATATGCGTCGGCCTATGAGACTATCGCCGCAATAGATGAAGTGCAAGATAAAACCCCTAGTATTATGATATTTGGAACTTCTTAGAAAAGGAGGTTTATCCACCAGGGGCAAATGACAAAGATAAAAGGGCAATACAGCGGATGGCTATTCAATTTGTCATCTGCGGGGGTAAGTTATATAAGAGGGGTCATTTGGGAATGCATAAGCTATGTATTGACACAGAGTAGTTGAAGCGCCTAATGGAGGCCATTCATGGGGGAGAGTGTACAGCACACATGAGCGGAGTAATGTTAACTCGGAAGATTCTCAGGCAAGGTTACTACTGGTCTACCATGGAAGAGGATTGTATCGGTTTTGTTCAGCGATGCCACAAATGCCAAATCCATGTGAATCGCATGAATATCCCACTGTAGACGTGCCCGAACGTCCCAGGAAAATCCCATTTTGTTCATTAGGCTAACTACAGTTCGGACTCAAATGTCACGGTTCTGAATCTAATCTCACAAAGTGCCATGCAAGACCGATAAATCACCAAAGAGTCCAAATCCGACAAATCTTTTTGAAGAACTAACTTTTAGAAAAAAGCGCCGAACATGGACTGTTTTGCCAGATATAGAGTCGCCACCTAAATGTTTTATTTTGGGGAATTTCGGAAACCCTAACTCGTGCCTAAGGCCACGTGTCCATCATCACCAAAGTTGCATCGGCTCGGGAGCTTGCGTACGAGAGGGGAAGGTCATGCATTGAGCACCCCCGCTCGCCCGATCAAAGATCGGCCTTTACTAATATGATATCTTGTTTATGAAAACACATGTGTTCTTATTCCGGTTATTTAACCTAGAATTACTATGTTATGCGCACAGTAAACAAGTATAGAGTAGATCACCTAAATTGGAACAAAGCATTACATATCTGTTTGTTTGAACATGGTTTGAGGTTTGCTACTCGTAAGTAGGCTAAATCGAGGATTTCAATGAATTGTCCCAATTCAAGCAATCTAACCTTCACCCATAGGCATTTAGGCAGTTATATCACATAAGCAGTTAGCCTCATGGCAAGCATGCTACCATGGCAGTCACTCACACACATGCAAGGATGCTAAAGGGTAAACATTCACCGAGTACTCCGAGCCAAAACAAAAGCTATGTTAGAAATCAATTCATGATCCTAGCTATGTCAAGAATGCCTAATGCAACACATACAAAATGCAACTAAGATAGGCTCGACTATTCTAAAATGTCATGTGAAATGCAATTTGACACATGTATTCAAACAGGAATTGAAATACAACGCAGTTAGTATGATGCGCCAAGCCTGGTGCATGCAAGAAAGATGAATGGATACAAACATGTGAGCATAAAGATGCTAATTGAAACATGCCCTAAAACTAACTATCGTAAGCTGGTAAATAAAAGGGAGAAAGAAATGGGGGTTGGAAGACATGCATCACACACATGCACACTTATTTACAACAGTTGTGCCCTCTCGACGGATGGTCCGAATGAATAATATAGAACCAACTAGCTAATCTAAGCTAATCCAATTAAACTAGTTATTACACAACAGAATGAATAACAAGCTACAACTAATTATTACACAACTCTAACTAATTAACAAATTAACTAAGTTAGCAATTGAATAAGCATGTAAACTATATGAAATAGGCTGCCTCCAATGCCACACCCCAAACTCGCCCCAAAAAGTTTGGGCACGACCTATTCAGAACCAGACACTTAACCTGATATAAAAAATATATGGGGCTTGAACGGAAGCATTTAACAACATAAATTAATATAAATAAACGAACTACATCCATTGAGCGACCACTATCAAGCCAGGATAACAAACAGAACATAAGGCAGATAAACATACAGTGACGTGCATCAGAGAATTTAGTTATGTACATATATATATATAGACCTAGCCCTCAAGATTGGGCGTATAACAAAACATTGAAAGGTAAAGGGATTATATACACTTCAACCTTAGATAGACAATCAAGGTACAAAATCTAAAGCTTAGCAAAATCCCATAAAATGAGCTACTTTCATATGAGTGCCTGGACCCTCTCAGGTTGACAAAAGAGGAATGGATGCCATGGGTTAAGACTGACCTCCAAGTGGAGTGCCTACAGAAACAAACATAACATAAAGTGAGCCAAGCTCAGTGAATAGTAGTACGTAAACAATTTAACAATTAACTTGTAGTACAATGTACATGTATCAGTGCAGAGAGCATATTGTTAACTTTATCTTGTAATTATTTCCAGAATGGCCTTAGGCCCAAACTTTAAACAAAATGGCTTCAAGCCCTTGATCAGAGAATGGTATTAAGCCCTTTTCAAGCATGTATGAACTCAAGAGGTGGCTCGCACGGATTCTAGAGGTGACTCGCATGGCAGCACTTAGTTCTGTGCAGCACTTTGTTTCATACTAACAAATCATACAGAATGGCCATAGGCCCAGATGTCACAGATTGGCCATAGGCCTCACATATGCCATAGAACGGTCATAAGCCTCATAACTTTTACAGAACGGCCATAAGCCTCATAACTTTCGCAGAACGGCTATAAGCCTCCTAACTTTCACAGAACGGCCATAGGCCTCATAACTTTCACATAACGGCTATAAGCCTCAGTTTACGTATGTATGGACTCAAGAGGTGGCTCGTGCGGATTCTGGAGGTGGCTCGCATTGCAGCACTTAGTTCCGTACAACACTTTGTTCCATACCAGAAATCATTAGGTTGTAAAAACCGAACCATCCATATCATGTCATTACAGTACGCTTAACAAAGACAGAACAATTTACATTCTAACGTGGGTTACATAATGATGTTAAGCCTTTGCATCCATATCATAGGTTCCGAACGACCTCGGGTCCATATATAACATAGCAGAATTAGTTCAGATTCACATGGATACACATAGCTTTTCCAATTATTCTGATTCTTCGGAGGTATCCATACTCGATGACTTATAACTGAACGGCCTCAGCCTCGTTAGTAGCGAAACGGTATGCCCTCATATTTATACTGAAACCGTTATTCAAGAATGAACATAAGTTCCTTTTTATTCATTAAGAACGACGTAATTTACTTACGGAGAATAGAACATTAATATTAACTATTAATCAGAATCGTACAGAGGTATACACATTTGCTTAATCGTTCATGTCACTGTTTCATCGTATACGTTAATTCAGTCAGAGTGCAACATCCATAGTATATGTCGATCTCGACATTTTGATATAAATGTTAACATATTCACTTACGAAGCACCAAACGTTAATAACATTAATTATTAACGGTAAGTAAAATATACGTCTATTGTACTACTACTCACAGTGCTGCAGCGAAGTGCTTGCTCCTCCCGGGTTAGGACCTACACACAGGCACAACTTATACAATAATTCTTTTTCCTTCTTAATTCATTTTCTGACTCATTTCACTTCGCATGAAATTACAGATATCTTAAAAACACCAAATACAGATTTTAGCAATATTAGAGGATCAAGCACGTAAAATAGAGCAACCAATATTTTTTAGCATGGGCCGCACGTGCGACTGTGAGCCCCATACGTGAGGCAAAGGTTCTCGCACGTGCGGCAATGATGCCCCGCACGTGCCTTTTAGACAGTAGCCAAAACCTCAAAATTCCTCATTTCCCGCACGTGCGGCTGGGGTTCCCGCACGTGCGGCCATGACCCCCGCACGTGCGGCGATTCTGCACAATTTCAATCCAAATTTCCCCACAAAACCCAATGTTTGTTGAGTACTTACAAGGCCCAAATGGATCCATTATTTGATGAAATATGGTTCAAAAATCATGTACATAGACATTTTGTAATCTCAATATAACTTGAATCTTATTCTTTAAAGCTTGTAAACATAACCCATTTCACAATACTTCCAATTTCCTCGCACATCCACACACACACACATGCAACCATATATCCATGTAGATGGGTTTAAGTTTGATAATTGAGGAGATGAGATAAAATTCTCACTAATAATTTAATAGAATCCCAAATCAACCAAACACGAGAAACAACTCAATTGAGCACTTAATACATACATAACTTATATCAACCCTAACTTACATGATATAGTGGAATTCTTACTCAATTCAAAGAGAGGGATCCAATAGAATAGGTTGAACATACCTTAGGTTAGAATCTCTACAAACCCTCTTAATTTCCCCCAATTTCTTCCTTGAAGATCTTCTCCTCTACTCTCCTTCTTCAATTCTCTTCCAGGAGATATTTGTGAAGTGAATTCCCAAGTCAAAGGTTAAAGGGGGCAAATATATATAATTGAAGTGAATAAGACGAAAATCAATCAGTTTAATTATCCCAAATCAAAATTTTACAAAAATGCTTATTATGGCTTCAAAATTATGCTGTTCTCAAATGTAAAATCAGTTTCGGATTACCAAGCCTCTAAGGCCCTCAATTTCTGACTTAAACATTCCAATTGTGATAGATACTTCCCTACCAAACAAATATAGGTTCAATTCATAAGATACATGTACTTAAACTTAATTTCTCGTGGAATTTTTCATTAAGGATTTAAATGCAGAGAATAAGGGACTAAAAATATACCAAGAACAAGTGCGAGGGACGGATTATTACATCCAATCTGCCTTGGATAACGAAGGATGCATGCCCGGTCACCTCATGCGAAAATTCATCACGATGCCCCGATTTGCCTCTATTTACAACTGGTCTCAGAACACTGCAAAAAGCTCCAGAAGGCTGAAACTCCATCATGGGAATCTGTAGGAGGGATGCCGACCAGTTGCTGGCATTGGAGACCACCTGCCGACCACTTTCTGTGCTGAAAACCATAAAAAGTGGTCGGCCAGCCACTTTATCTAGTCGGTCGACCAGTTTCTGCTGCCAGACTTCAGTTTGCTGCAACAGAGAGCAAGAAAGGGGCAACGCAAAGTATTTGCAACACATGTATGCACAACCACCCTCCCTCTCATTACATAAGCTCAAGGGGGGGTGGTTCTCGACCCTCGGGCCACCAACCAAGCATCTCGATGCATGTTGGCCGAGGAGCCCAAGTGTAGCACGTTCGCGAGGGACCCCGCGCTACAGTTCGAACTCGATTTGTGTCACAGTTCTTAATCTGAACCAAAGAGTCCAAATCTGGCAAATCATTTTGAGAAATAGATTTTTGAAAAGAAATGCCAAACATGGACTACTTTGCCAGATACAGAGTCGCTACCTAAATATTTAATGGGGGAATTTAGGAAACTCTGACTCAGTGCCAAAGGCCACGTGTCCGTCATCACCAAAGTTGCCTCGGCTCGGGAACTTTGGTACGATCGGGGAAGGTAAGCTATGAGCACCCCCTCTCGCCCGGTCCGAAGACCGGCCTCTACTAACCGTGATATTCTGTTTTGAAAACGTCGTGTGCTCTTAAACCGGTTATTGGCCTAGAATTGCTATGTTATGCACATAGCAAACAAGTATAGACTAGATTGCCTAATTTGGAAATAAGCATTGCAAATTCGTTTGTCTTGAAAAACACTTTGGAATTTGCTACTCGCAAGTAGGCTAAAATACGGATTTCAACGAGTTTTTCCAACTCAGACAATCCAACCTTCACCCACAGGCATTCAAACAGTTTATCACATAAGCATCTAGCCGCATGGTAAGCATGCTGTCATGATAGCATTCACGCGTATGTGATATGCTAAAGCATGAAAATACTTACATCGTACTCCGTGCCAAAACAATAAATTAGTTAGCCAACATGCACGGTCCTAGTTCATGTCAAATTGACTAATGCAACACATGCAGGATGCAATTAGAGTGGGCTCGGTTAAATAAACATGGCATGTGAAATGCAACCAATTGATGCACGTATTCAATTTGGAATTGAAGTACAAATGCAATTAGTATGATGTACCGAGCCCGGTGCATGCAAGACAAATGTATGGATGCACGCATGCATAGCATAAGGTATGCTAATTTAAATATGCCCTAGTCTACCATCATAAGCGGGTAAATAAAAGGGAAGAAAGAAGTGGGGATTGGAAGACATGCATACACTCACCCACACTTATTACAAATTCGCCCTCGCTCGGAGGGACCGAAAGAATAATACAAATTAACTAACTCGCAAGCTAATTAAATATTACAAATCACCTAATTAATTAACAAATTAACTAAGCATAAGAAAAGCAATAAAAGGGGCTTCGAGAAGAGGGTTCGATGCGCGCATGCTTGGGTCTTGCTCGGAAGTGCACTGCCATACATAGGCTGCCTCTGTTTTCCCTTCTCTGCCTCTTTGAAGACTTCCAAAGTCTCAGAATTGCTTCCCTGGACATTGGGAGATTCCACCGGCTGAGTAGAATGGCCACCGGCAGTGGTATGTGATCACCGGCTGTTGGTGAAGCTATCGGCCCAGGAAGGATTGCCGGTCGGCACTAAACACTGCCGGTTGGCAGAAAGTTCCTGCAGAATCTGCAATTGACAGCAACAAAGGGCAAGGAATAGCATGGCAATGCAATTCAAGCAATGTATGCACCAATCCTATCCCTCATCATGAAGCTATCGGCTGTTGGTGAAGCTATCGGCCCAGGAAGGATTGCCGGTCGGCACTAAACACTGCCGGTTGGCAGAAAGTTCCTGCAGAATCTGCAATTGACAGCAACAGAGGGCAAGGCATAGCATGGCAATGCAATTCAAGCAATGTATGCACCAATCCTATCCCTCATCATGTGTATGACTCAAAGGGACATGGTCCTTGGTTCTCGGACCATCAAGCGCGCATTTCAATGCGTGATGGCCCAAAGAATCAAGTGTGCATTTTCATGTCAAATGAAATGCAATGCACACAATCAAACCAAGGGGCTTCTACCTCCATCATGACTTGGTCAAGAGGCAGAGCATGCATGCCAATGCAATGCAATCCTAATCATGTGAGCTAGTATGCAACATGAACATACAAGCAAGTGATGTACACTAGGTACACAAACTAAGCAAACAAGCAAACAAGCAAACAAGCATGCCATAACTATGCAAACTACTAAAGTGTGCAAGATGCAATCTAATCATGCAACATGCTAGTAACTTGACCAAGGGAATGCATGCCAAATGCGAGTGGTTTCAAGCATGCAACACATGCAACCAAAGCATGCAAACATGAGATAATGTAATAGCAGTTGAATGGCATACAAGGGATGGACTTACACTAATTGGACGACTCTAAGTTAGGTCCAAAATAGTGGCCAAAGCTTAAGAAGATGGGACCAAACCCACATACACACATGTACATGTTAAGGCCTAAACAGTTAAGCATCAAAGGGCATCTTTTAAGCACACTTAAAAGGGAATAATCATGGACATGGGGCATGCAATAAACTCTGAAAATCATGCAAGAACATGGTGCCAAACCAAGCAAACAAGATAGGCTAAACATTAGCATGCAAATGGCCCAAGTACTTGAAGCAAGTCAAGGGGGCTTAAACCATGGTTAAGCCAACCAAGCCTCACAAGGCCAAGAGGGCTTAAAACAGGTCCAAGGCAGACCTAGACCATGCAAAGGGGATCCCTAGATGGCATCTAAGTGGCTCAAATTCAAAAGCATGCACAATGGCCAAAACATGGAGCATACAACACAAGCTTTCAAAGCATTAAAGTGGTGTCCAAGGCAAGCATACAAGCATGCTAAGGGGACTGAAATGATGCTACAAATGGTGCCAAACCACTGAAATAAAGCAAGTGATGCATGCTACACACTCACACACTTAAGGCCAACAAACCAAAAATGCAAAGGGGCTATACAAAGCAGGATTTCAACGAGTTTTTCCAACTCAGACAATCCAACCTTCACCCACAGGCATTCAAAACAGTTTAACACATAAGCATCTAGCCACATGTTAAGCATACTGTCATGGTAACATTCACACTCATGCGATATGCTAAAGCAGAAATACTTACAT
>NW_021025594.1:249906-263169 GCF_004153795.1 Camellia sinensis
ATGGTGCTCCAATGGCCCTCCTTGGCTTGAATCCAACACCAAAACTTCAAAATCAGTCCCTTAGAACCTCAGTTTCAAGAGGAAGGTGAAACACTAGGTGCTTGTGTGCAATAGTATGGACTAAAACACACACAAGAGTAATATAGAGATAGGATGTGTATGTAACTCAAACCCTAAAACCAGAGCTTGGTCTGTGTTTTTCTCTCCCTAAAATGTCTAAACTCTCTAACCCTTGCAACAAGAGAGAGCCCCTCTCTATATAGAAGCCTTTGTCTTGTAAAGCTTACAAGACAAGCTTCATAAGAGGGAGATCCCTCCATACACGTGTATGGAGGGGAGCAAAAGCAAGACAGCTATCTCAAAATATCTGCAAAAGCAGATGCACAGTAGTCGGCCGGCCAAAAATGCAATTGACCAAAAAAAGATAGCCAACCGGCTATCTATAGTGCCGGCCGGCCAAATAATTGGCCGGTGGCCACAAAACACAGCCGGTGGTCTCAAGCCACGGCCGATGATGGGTGGGGATGGTCTACAAGCCCTACCCTGCCTCTCAAAGGCAAAACACAAGTGTTTGGGGTCAAACCAAGCACAAAACAGTCGAGTCGAGAGGTCCTGCGACGAGGCGCGCTGCCAAGGCTTCCGGGAACTCAAGACGAACACAAATATGGATAATCACCGAGTGTTCCAACGGTGACGTCCAAGTCTTGAGGACGGTCAAAAATGGGGTGTCTACAGTTGCCCCTCTTTGACAGAACTCGAAAGTCATAACGATGACGGGAGTGAATGTCTTTGCCCAGAGACGACCCATTTTTGACAAGGCCGAAGACTTAGACAAACATGCAAGACAAACAAGGTATGCGCCCGAAGGCGGGGGCAAAATGCCAGACAATGCACGAAGCCGAGCATAACTTATGATTACGTAAAGAAAAGTTGTAACAAAGAACACATGCAATAGTTTTAAGCTAGCATACACCAAACTACACTACAATGCAGAAAGGATGTAAGAGAATTATGCAATTCTCAATACGTCTCACTCGGAGGATACAATACCTGTGCGGTTCGTCTGGTTGCACCAGCCTCAAATGAACTGTATATACAATATCGTGCCTGTAAAGAAAACAACTCAACAGGTACGAAGTTATTAGCAACATGCACAACATGCAAAATGAATGTAGGATGATATGCAATATATACAAAACTATGTATAAACAATGCAAATGAAAATGCAATGCAATTGAAACAATGCGAACTACATGCAAAGCAATTGAATCACGATCCAATCATGGGCGGTTCGAAACCATACCTATGTCAAATAGATTGATGGAGGTAACAAGTCCGTCTACCATAGAACGGTCCACTGAACTATGAGTAATGTAGACGGACACAAGAACAAGTATTGGGGGGGGGATGACATAAGTGGGGAAACGACCCGCTGGAGAAAGGACTACGATCCTAATGCTGGACGCGACAATTACACTACAATGTAATGTATAATGAAAATGCTAGGGAAATGGCAATGGATATGACACGCGGGCCAAACCAAATCTTGCCTAGGAAAGGCATGTACACATACAAGCCACATCTAACATAGAACAGTCCACTGAACTATGCTTCGACACGAAAAGTATGGGCACATACCGAACCAAGCTCAACATGGAAAGGCGCAAGCCACAGGCGGAGGTGATGCAATGAATGCATGCAAGCTACAATGCAATATCTACAAATATGCAATAGAAATGGATACAATGGATATGCCCTGCGGGCCAAACCAAATCTTGCCTAGGAAAGGCATGTACACATACAAGCCGTGTCTAACATAGAACGGTCTACTGAACTATGTTTCGATGTGAAAAGTATGGGCACATACCAGACCAAGCTCAACATGGAAAGGCGCAAGCCATAGATGGAAGGTGATGCAGTGAATGCATGCAATTTACAATGCAATATCTACAAATATGCAATGGAAATGGGAATGCGATATAATGGATATGTCCTGCGGGCCAAACCAAATCTTGCCTAGGAAAGGCATGTACACACACAGCCGTGTCTAACATAGAACGGTCTACTGAACTATGTTTCGACATGAAAAGTATGGGCACATACCAGATCAAGCTCAATCATGGAAAGGCGCGAGCCATAGAAGGAAGTGATGCAGTGAATGCATGCAATTTACAATGCAATATGCACTATATTCTAATGATGCAATGGACAATACGATGGTTTGTTTTTTTGTTTGTTTTTTTTTTTGAAATGCAAATGATGATGATGCATGTTGAATGGAATGCGCGACAACACGCGGCTTTTAAGATACATGACAATGTGAATGGACTGTGCACATCAATGCACTAAAGGTCTTGCACCTTCCAAGGACTTAAGGTCTCCTAGACCGTAATATTTCGCACAAGAAATGCATAACCATGCAAGTGAACTTGAAATGCGCAACAACGTGCGGCTTAAAATACATGTATAATGCAACTTATCAAAAGTCGTTCGGGCACGACAAACACCGAAGGACTTGCACCTTTAGAGGATTTAGGGTCTCCTAGGCCGTGCAATACCTGTGCGGCTCGTCTGGTTGCACCAGCCTTAAATGAACCGTACATACAATATCGTGCCTGCAAAGAAAACAACTTAACAGGTACAATGTGATTAACAACATACATATTAATGTACTTGAAAACGCGTGACAACGCAAAGCAAGTAGGAAGCATAACAATGCTATGAAGGTACAGACATGCAAGTGGAGCACACAGTCTATGCAGGCAACGAATTTGATCATAAGCATGCGGTCTACGCAAGCAATAAAATTGGACATAAGAATGCGGTCTACGCAGGTAATGAATTTGAGCACAGGAATGCGGTCCACGCAAGCAGAACATGCGGTCTACGCAAGCAAAACATGCGGTCTACGCAAGTAATGAAATTGAACAAACATGCGGTCTACGCAAGCACAACATGCGGTCTACGCAAGTAATGAATTTGATTGCAAACATGCGGTCTACGCAAGCAAAACATGCGGTCTACGCAAGTAATGAAATTGAACAAATATGCAGTCTACGCAAGCAAAACATGCGGTCTACGCAAATAATGAATTTGAACAAATATGCAGTCTACGCAAGCAAAACATGCGGTCTACGCAAGTAATGTAATTGAACAAATATGCGGTCTAAGCAAGCAAAACATGCGGCCTACGCAAGTAATGAATTTGAACAAATATGCGGTCTACGCAAGCAAAACATGCGGTCTATGCAAGTAATGTAATTGAACAAATATGCGGTCTACGCAAGTAATGAATTTGAACAAACATGCGGTCTACGCAAGCAAAACATGCGGTCTACGCAAGTAATGTAATTGAACAAATATGCGGTCTACACAAGCAAAACATGCGGTCTACGCAAGTAATGAATTCGATTGTAAACATGCAAAATGCAATGAGATGCGCAAAACCGCGCGATGCGTTTTAGACAACGCGAGCGCCCAAGACAGTGTGATTGATATACGATACGCATGGGGCAACTTTTGAGTTTTGTAAAAAGCCAAAAGGATACGAAAAGGATACACCTTGCACGAATTCGAGTGCCACGCACAGAAGACACGACCCGAGGTCACAACAGAGGCCGGTTGAGTGTCGGAGATGCACTTTCTTGTACTTCTTTGAGCTATGAAGACCCAAAACTACATATCTGACCCAAACAAGGATGCAGGAGGCTCACTGGCCGGAAGAGGAGGCCACCGGCTGTCCATCGGCCATCAATACATTCCACCGGCCAAATATTTGGCCGACCGGCCAAAAATGTAGCCGACCGGCCAAAAATGCCTGAATCGGGGCAGATTGGACTTTTCACCTCGGGTCTTTTAAAATAGGGTTCCAAACCCTATTTTACACATCCTCCTTAGCCGAAAATCCCTTCCCTCTCTCTCTAGAACATTCTCCTCCTTTGATTCTCCCATTTTCGTGCATTCTAGCCCCCGTTTCGTCGTTCGATTCGCGTATACCTTCGCGTTTCTAACATTTTCATCTGAATATTTCTTCATTTCGGTGCTCCCTTTGCCATTTCCACCTTTTGGGGCTTATTCCCCTCGAGTTTCTCTCGACTCGCATGCCTTTTTCACTTCCCGGCTTCTCGGGCTACTTTTTCACCCTCTCGGGTTGACTTTGCGGTTGACTTTCCACATTTTCGCCCGATTTTTCCTTTTCTGGCTATTTTCTTACCATTTTTGACATGGCCGACGATATTCCATAGGGCGGGACTCCCCCGGATCATGAGATGGATCCCGGGGTTGAGCTCCTTCCGTTGAGCGTCCGCCCGTTCGACTCGGTGACCTACCGGCCGGCGATTCATGTGCTACCTCTTGACGGACTTCGCCAGTTTCGGAGTTTCGACAGAGCGACGCCACCAGAGCTCCTCCTGCGTGAGCCTACATCTTACTTATCCTACGACGCTTCCGAGGTAATATTCCTTTCTCTGTTTTATTTTCCGCAATGTAGAATATAAAAACTGTCATAGCTGATTACATTCTTTAACTGCTTGACTCAGATACACTGACACACTGTGCACTGTAGTTGGTCGCAACCATATTGGCAACTGATATCTGTTTGAGGCTGACATGTGCACACACACTGCGTCGGCCCTGAATCACTCAAACACACCAACACAGTATATACTGCACACACTATAGTTTATTTTAATCACACCGATACCCGATATCTGTTTGAAACTGAAAAACTTGCACGCATGCTATATTTGTACTGAACCACGCAAACACGCCGACACATCACACGTTGTAGTTCACTATAAGCACACCAGCACCCGAGATCTGTTTGAATCTGAAACACTTGCACGCATGCTATATTTGTACTTAATTCTGAATGCCCTTCAAAACTAGTATATTCAGTATTGCCTCACAATTATTTGTTTGAAAACAGGGAGATTCCCATACCGTCCGCGGGTATGGGAACATTGCCGCTCGGGACTGGTATGCTGGGCTTCCCGGCGCGGTTCACCACATCGTGGACCAGGCGGGCTTTGGCGCTTTCTGCAGGGGATTATCCAGACTCACCGCGAGCAGGCCTCTCCTTGCTGCTCTAGCGGAGAGGTGGTGGGACACCACCGACTCGTTCCATCTATCTGCGACGGGAGACATGACGATGACTCCCTATGATTTCTCGATGCTCACAGGCATCGGGGTAGGGGGTGATCCGATCCCCTTCGACACTGATATGGACGAGTGGACTGCCGCTCAGATCCATTTACTTGGCGAGGTGCCACCTCTCGCCCGTCCAGGCTTTGTTCTTTACTCCTGGTTCGAGGTGCAGTTCAGGGTCCAGCCCGCATTGGTGGAGGAGGCTCTGATGACTCCGGAGGCTGTGGAGAGATATGCGCGCGGCTTTCTCATGTTCCTGTTGGGGATGACCATTTTCGCCGACCGGGCGAACACCGTGCCCCTCTGCCTGCTTAGTGCACTGGTGGACGTCAGGCATATCTTGCACTATGATTGGGGTGGCGCCGCTCTGGCCACCCTCTACGGGTATATGAGCTCGGCTTCCCGTGGCAGCGGACAGTTGCTCGGGGGCTACTGGCATGCTTGGGAGGTACGTTTCTTCTTCGCTTTTCATTTCTGCTTTTCTATCCTCTGTACTCTGTACTGTATTCTGTATTGCATACACCGTAGTCTGCTTTTCACTAACTGTATACAGCACACACGGCACACATACACTCTGCTTTACACTAACTGTACACTGCTCACACTGTACACTGTATACAATACACTGTCTGCGCAACACACTGTACAACATGTGGCCCTGTTATTCCTGTTTTATCTTACATTCCGCTCTTATCTGATAATCATATTGATGTTTTCTCTGTAGCTGTGGGTCTATGCCTACTTTCCCAGGCTTGCACCTGTGCTAGACACGGAGACCCCCCTCATCGTCCCGTTCTCGCGATGCTTCGACGTGAGATGCGTGCGGAGGCAACAAGAGACATTTAGCTTCTTTCGCCGCTACTTCGACACTATCACCCCTACCGAGGTATGTTTTATTTCAGAATTTATCTAAGCTTTTCTTTTCACTACATATTTCGATAATGATAGATAACAAACTGTATGTCATTTTCAGATCACTTGGCAGCCTTGGGCTCCGTTGCCGGCGATGATGCGAGACCGATTTGCTGGCGCTGAGGGGACCTCGCGTTTCTGGAACTTACTAGAGGGCCTGGTCTGTCGGGCTTGGTACCTGGGTGAGCGTTTCCTACACCAGACCCTAGGGTTACCAGAGCAGATAGTCCCGATTCACCCTCCTGAGGACATGAGGGAGACCGAGAGACTCACTACCGAGCAGATGGCCGATTATACTATCGGCTGGGAGGTGACCCGCTTCAGAGGCGTCGGCGACTACAGAGAGTACGTGCAGACGTACATTATACGGTCTCTGAGCGGTGGCCGTCGAGCTGAGGGAGCTAGGCCCGTGGTGCCAGCAGCTAGGGCATGAGCGGGAGCTGGAGCAGGAGCATCGAGGAGGGCTCGAGTCCGTGGCAGGGGCGGAGTTCAGGGAGGACAGGGGACCGGTTGGCCTGCTCTGCCCACTTTACTGACATACAGAGGGCAGGATGGGGCGACCTACCAGATCCCCTTTGCTCCTTCCCCGGCTGGTCATGAGTTAGCCGGCATCCCCGACTTGCCTCCGGTATGTATTACTTCATTTTGCATCTTGCATTGGCATTTCATTTCAGTTTATTTGATATTCCGCGGAATACTGATATATCTTGTACTCTTGCAGGCGTCCTCCGGGTACACCCAGCAGTCCGTGGAGTTGAATGCCTCTATGATGGGGATGCTACAGCGGACCTTTGACCTCCTGGCCCTCTACAGCATTCCGGTATGTTCTTCTGATCACGGTCTCAAACCATTCATACACGGCTTCACATAATCTGATGCATGACACAACACCTGATACACTGATCTCACAGCATCTGATACACTGCATACACTGCATTTATACACTGCACTCTGCACTGATAAACTGCCCACAGCATTCACACACTGTGTACTGCATTCTGTACTGATAAACTGCTCATGGCATTCACACACTGTACTCATACACTGCATTCTGCACTGATAAACTACTCACGGCATTTTGACACTGTACTTACACACTGCATTCTGCACTAATAAATTGTCCACAGTATACTGATGCATTTGCCTTTTATGTACTTTTTCAGCCTCCCTTCCAGATTCCCGTTGTAGGAGGTGCTCCAGCTGGACCTTCAGTCCCCGCCCGAGGGAGAGATGAGGAGGGCAGAGTATTCCCCCGCACCAAGGCAGGGCGCACTCATGCCGGGAGTAGTTCGCGGGCTCCAATCCCTGATGATGATGATGACGAGGAGTCGGAGGCGGAGGCAGAGTCGGAGGCGGAGTCATCGGAGGAGGAGACCGGAGGCGGCACTAGCTCGGGCTCTGATGACGATGCTGATGATGCTCCTGGACCTTCGTCTAGGAAGAGGACTAGGACAGACCGATAGCCCTCGGAGCCGCTTGACATGGATACAGATTTTTGTTGTTTTTCTTCTTTCTTGTACTTTTCCCTTTTGTTGGTAGTTAGGATACTTTATACTGCCGCAGGCAGGTTTTTGTTTCCAAAACTTGTGTACTTGAAAAGATGATGAAATGAAGCAAGCTTTTTATCTGAAAAAGTGTTTACATCCGTATATCTTTACATTTCATACTTTGCATTGCATCACACCATATTACACCTCAATGTAAATGAAATTGATTGGTTGTCTGAGAATTGAACACTTGCACTGTAATAATCAGATAACTAAACAGCCAACAGCAAAATAACCCAAGCAACCCACTGCCTGATTCTGGACACACAGCCCTTACTCTACTGGGGATTAGTCTGCATACAGCCCCTAACACCACACTCGATTCATTTTGCACACAGCAAATCCTGAACAAACAGCCCGATCTGCCAAGACGGACTACGGAGGTGAAACCAGCTGGAGTTGAAACACAATTGAATATAGAGAATGGCACAGCATTCTGAGTATAAACGATTTTGAACTTAAATAAGGGTTTTTCAAACCAGGGTATCCAGCCTACAACTGAACACAGCGGGGAGGACTCAAACAAAAGGGTACATGACCTAAACACAACGAGACACACTCGGAAGAGACCTAAAACAAAGGTTGGGGTAAACAAAACAAAAGACACGACATACAGACGCGTTAACGAATACGGGGGACCTCAGATCACGAGGAGCCAGTTTCTCTGGGTATTGTTTCCCACCATTTTCTCATTTGTGATTCTCACATCACTCTGGCACTCAAGCTCGGTTTTTCTCTCAAAACCCTTTGGCTCGCTTTTTCTCTCAACTTACACCTCTCTATTATTTATCCTCTCATTTTTCATCCCTCCCCAGGGTAATTGATGGGTGAATAGGAAGTTGCGGGTTCATGCCCGATGCCGTTAGCTCACGGCTATTTCTTTTGGTGGGTAGAGTGCCCTCCTGGCAAGTATGTTGACGACGGGGGAAAGACAGAACGCCTGACTCAACTGTGCCCCTAGTCCCCTAGTTCATCATTTTGACCATTTTTTGTTTTGGTTTTCTACTAAAATAGTTTTGATCAAGATGAGAATCGGATTAACGTACTTGTTCAATTTTTGATTTGAAAAGCATGCAAGTCAGGCTGTAAGCACTAAAAAATTTCCTTTTGGGGTCCAAAATGGTCCAGTTTTGGAAAATGAAATAATTTTTGAGAAAATAACCAACCTCAGTAAAAATTTCCAAAAACTATTTTGCAAACAGTCAATGCTCAACGAGCATGGAACTTACTCTTTGAGATGCGCAACCTCGGATCGGAGGCAATGGAAAATTGCCCCTGGCTTGAAAAGGGTGAATGGCAACGAAAAGTTGCCCTTGGTTTGAATGGCGACTCACGATGACTCGTGGCAACGGAAAGTTGCCCCTTGTTTGGATGATGCCGCAGCAGTCCGCAAACAGTCTTCATTGGTGGTGGTCGAATTCTTGGATACTGAGATGACGAAGACGGTCATAACAAATATATGGACACAATCACCTTGGAAGGTGTTGGCAACTGGACTTTGGGATGAAATCGAAACCACTGTATGGACCAAGACGCTATGAAAGCGTTGGAGGCTGGACTTCAGGATGAAGTTGCCTACGTATCCCAAACATGGGAATCAAGCCTCACGTAGTTCCGGTTAAGGTACACTCGGGTATTTTAACCTTCACTTTTCAGGCTCTAACTTTTGCCAAGGCGCCCGATGCGGGTTTTCGACCTTGCGAGCTTCTTTTTATTTCTCTTTTTTCTTGATTTTTTGTATCTTTTCATTCCCTTTTTTTTTCTTTTTTGATTTTATTTCTCCTCTTTTTTTTTTGCATTTTTTTTTATATATTTTTTTTTTCTTGCTCTAACTTTTGTCTGGGTCGCCCTTCCGGGTTTTCGGCCCAGCAAGCCTCTCAAAGGGTAAAAGTGTAACAAGTCCATGCCAAATGGTTTTTGAAGTTGAAGCCTCTCTGTGTCTAGGAGGACGGCTGTTGCAATGATTTGTAGGAGAATCCATCATGGCTGCCCCACGAGCTTCTTCTGGTGAGATCTAATCTTTTGATTCGACTTCAGTGCCTCTTGTTCGAGGGCTGCTTCTAATCTGGCCATACAGACCTTACATGGCGTTTGACCGTTGAATTTTCTGAATGGGTTCAAGGTTCGAAACGGGCGAGTCGAATCTTGAGGCTGAGAGCGATCCTAGGCTGCACAATCTCAAGAGTGGTTCCACACAGGTCCTTCACAGGGCCGCGTAAAACATTTGTTTTTTGAAAGTTTTTAAGAAAGCGACAAATTGCTCGCGCCGAAGATAGTGTGGAACCAATCTGGATCAAGCCAGGGTCCTTCGCAGTACTCACGCCGACAAGCATGATTTCATTCATTAAAAGGCTCAGCATGCCTCTCTTTCTCTCAAAATGATCAAAGTTTTGCAAAACCAGAGGAATTCCTTCCTCTTCGTTTTTTTTTTATCATCGCAGTGTTCAAAAGGGGTTTTTGAAAAACTTAGGTTAATGCAATGAGTTTGGCGCGGCAGGAGAGCAGGCGAGATGTACTGTCAGCCCATTCAAACCTCTGGCACAACTAACTCACACTGAAGCAAGCATGAAACCTGAGATAGCAACAGCTGTTTCATTCAGATTTGTTGGTATAACTGGCCCCTCGGCAGAAACAGACTCAAAAACAAAAATGGGTAATTACAAGACAAAACGGTGTTCGAGGCAATAACCCCGAAATCACCTGGTATTCTATACAAAGGGGATTGACTCGTTACAACAAGACAGACCCTTAAGCAAAAAGACTGCCTCAAGACAAAGAGACAGACTCAAAACAAAAGACTGACTCAATACCCAAGCCAGAATTTACAAAGCTAGCGTTCACAGATACTCAAAAATGCGTGCCAGACGCCACATCCAAAATATACCAAATGTCGCCCGCAGGTGGTTCACTTTCTGATTACATACTTGCAGTATCTGTGTCCTCAAAATCCAATAACTGGGTGGTAACGGACTTGGCTGAGGTGGGCGGGAGGATAACCTCGTTGTCAATCAAATCTTGCACCTCGTGACGGAGGTGGAAACAATTGTCGGTAGCATGGCCTGTCTGCTGGTGGTACGCGCATTACTGAGCAGCATCATGCGTAGCAGGGAGATTCTTCGGGAGAGGCCGAGGCTCTAAGGGTTTAAGGTGTCTTCTCTCGGCAAGGATCTGAAGTGCCTTAGGCAGAGGCATGTAGAGAGCATGAAAGGTCCTGCGCCCTCGGGGCAGGTATTTTGAAGTTTGAGTATTCTTACTAGACACATTAGCAAAAGGGTCGGCAGGCACTGCCTTGGTTTTCTGATCCTTCCCTGGTGCAGGGGCGGGAATAGGAGGAACTGTTCTGGCATGACAGGGCCTATCCCGATTTTCTGACTGACTTGAACTACCCTCAGGTGGAGTGGGGAAAGCATCCTCCACAGTTTTTGCAGCAACTGCGGATATCTGTTGCTTGTTCATCCCCCCGGCTTTCAAAGCCTCGACTGCCCGCAGCAGTTGTTCAATGGGATCGGCATCTGCCTTCACTTTGTCTTTTCCTCTGGCCTCAGCCTGATCGAGGGTTTGGGTATATGTTGATATGTCATTACCATAGCTGGAGGCCATCTCCGGTTGGCTAAGTTCAATCACAATTCGCCCCAACAGCGGGGGCTCCTGGGGCACAAAACTCCCAGCATATGGTGCGGGTGGAGGTGAAGCTGACATTCCGTAGGCGAGATCTGCCACAGACCTCTGGAGATCACCTATCATCCCCATTAGTTCAAATGTAGTAGGCTCGCGAGCCTGGTATAGCTGGGGGGTCCAGACCGGGTGCGCAACAGGCGACCTGGGTGGATGTGACATATCAATGTTGGTCTCACTTTGCAGAGTGATCCCTTGATCTAATGCAGCTGTCATAACCACGATCTCTTCCGAATTCTGCGTCATCATAAGTCCTGCCTCAGCAAGGGGGAACACTAGCTATTCTGTACCAGCTGTCCAAACTGAAAGACACAACAAGCAGCATTTCAGCCCAAACGGATCAAACACGGGTGTAGCTGAACAACTGTACTCCACTGCTGATCACTGTTCCCCAGAAATCACTGTCCCCAAAACTGAACCTGATACCCGTAGATAACTGATTCTCATAAACTGACACTGATGCCCTCAGGCCCGATACTCGAACTTGCACACTGGTATGTACGTTCCTGTAGAGATACACTCTAAAGCACATAGCAGATAAGTGAGAACCAAAACACCCCTATGTTGGGATAGGGTTTCCCTGTCCTATTTTGTCAGAAGCTAGGGTTTCACTATGCATGCAGCAGTTTCAAACAACCTATAATCGGGTAAGCAACCTGTCCTAACTTGGAATGGTCACTATGGATCCGAATATGCACTAGGTCGAATGGTCGAAAAGGGTGCCCCGGTAAAAATCGGGGTTTGTGTTCCCATACTATCAGAGCCCATAACCGGTCAGCCTTATGGTCATGCCTTGACAAGACAAGCCTCCGGCAAACCGTTCAGGAATGGCAGATGGCAAACACGGTGTCCTAGGCGCACCAATGCACATGCAATGTAAAGAAACACATAAGTGTAATCAAAACAGGATATCACGAGTTCGAGTCAAGCTCTCTAAATTCCCCAGCAAAGTCGCCAGAAACTGTAGCACGTTCGCGAGGGACCCCGCGCTACAGTTCGGACTCGATTTGTGTCACGGTTCTTTATCTGAACCACAGAGTCCAAATCCGGCAAATCGTTTTGAGAAACAGATTTTTGAAAAGAAGTGCCAAACATGGACTGCTTTGCCAGATACAGAGTCGCCACCTAAATATTTAAATGGGGGAATTTAGGAAACCCTGACTCGGTGCCAAAGGCCACGTGTCCGTCATCACCAAAGTTGCCTCGGCTCGGGAACTTGGGTACGATCGGGGAAGGTCAGCTATGAGCACCCCCTCTCGCCCGGTCCAAAGACCGGCCTCTACTAACTGTGATATTCTGTTTTGAAAACGTCGTGTGCTCTTAAACCGGTTATTGGCCTAGAATTAATATGTTATGCGCACAGCAAACAAGTATAAACTAGATTGCCTAATTTGGAAATAAGCATTGCATATCCGTTTGTCTTGAAAAACACTTTGGAATTTGCTACTCGCAAGTAGGCTAAAATACGGATTTCAACGAGTTTTTCCAACTCAGACAATCCAACCTTCACCCACAGGCATTCAAACAGTTTATCACATAAGCATCTAGCCGCATGGTAAGCATGCTGTCATGATAGCATTCACGCGCATGCGATATGCTAAAGCATGAAAATACTTACATCGTACTCCGTGCCAAAACAATAAACTAGTTAGCCAACATGCATGGTCCTAGTTCATGTCAAATTGACTAATGCAACACATACAGGATGCAATTACAGTGGGCTCGGTTAACCTAAACATGGCATGTGAAATGCAACCAATTGATGCATGTATTCAATTTGGAATTGAAGTACAAATGCAATTAGTATGATGTACCTGTAACAAGCCCGCGGGGGACCTCGCTACAGCTCGGACTCGACTTTTTGTAGTCACAGTTCTAAGTCTGAACCAAAGAGTCCAAATCCGGCAAATCGTTTTGAGAAACAGATTTTTTTGAAAAGAAGTGCCAAACATGGACTGCTTTGCCAGATACAGAGTCGCCACCT
>NW_021025594.1:270798-284443 GCF_004153795.1 Camellia sinensis
CTTTGTATCTGGCAAAGCAGTCCATGTTTGGCACTTCTTTCTAAAAAATCTGTTTTCCAAAAACGATTTGCCAGATTTGGACTCTTTGGTGATTTATCAGTCTTGCATTGCACTTTGCAAGATTAGATTAAGAACCATGACAATTTGAGTCCTCAACTGTAGTGAGCCCAAATGAACAAAACAGGGATTCCCTCCCGGGACGTTCGGGGACGTCTACAATATAGAGGAAAAAGTACTTTTGCAACCTAGGGCAATATATCCGTAAGTGCCTGCAATTATGGTTTGATTCGATGAATATGGATATAACAATCTAGCAATGCCAAACTCAGAAACACAAGCCTCCAATTCAGAATTCAATAGAATGTTGTTGCTCGATATGTCTCGATGGGGTGCAATCATGATGCAAGTATGACAGAGCATGTGATATTGCTTTAATGATGTTTACACTTCGAGTCCATCCTAATTCAATAGCTTGGGCATCAATTCTCAAGGCACGAAACAAGTTTCCCCTTTCCATGTACTCATACACCAGGAACATGCATCTGTTGTGAACGCAGAACCCATGAAGCTTTACTATGTTTTGGTGTTGTATATTAGTTAACATTTGCACCTCATTTCTAAAACTCTTGTAGAAAGTTGGCTCCTCTACTTCCAAACGATGGAGTTTCTTCAAGGCAACTATTTTTCCATTTGGCAACTGAGCTCTGTATACGCTACCATAACCGCCAGTTCCAATACAATATTTGATGTCAAAGTCGTTTGTTGCCTTGACGATGTCTTCATATGCAATTCTTCCATCGTAATTCCATATTGAGCAAATATCCCCATTTTTTATTGCTTTTGCCTCAGTTTGGTTTTTTTGCTTCTCACGATATAGCGATCCTGGTCTTCCCTATCATGTATTGTGTTCTGGACTCGGGTCTAGTGGTTATATGTTGTTGTCTTGTTCTTGTTTCCATCCTTAAAATCTTTGTATTTGAGTTGTGGGATGTATTGGTTGGATTTGGGACAGGTTGGTTGTGAGTTGAAATAAATGGTTGCTGTTCAGATTTTGGTTTCTTCGCTCGAGCAAGCATTGGGTTTTAGTTCATTCGCTCGAGCGAGCATTCTTGAGCTCGAGCGTGCGTCTGCGTCTTGGAAAAACCTAAAGGTTGGTATTCTTCGCTTGAGCGAGGCTTTTGTCGCTCGAGCGAGAGAGCTCTATGTTTTGTGTTCCTTTGCTCGAGCGAGCACTCTTGCGCTTGAGCGTGCGTCTGGGTTGCAGACCTGAAGCTTTAAATTGTGCGCTCGAGTGAGACTTCTTGTGCTCGAGCGAGGTTCGTTTGTGTCTGGTCACTCGAGCGACCACTCCTTCGCTCGAGCGAGCCTCGAATATATCAGTTGGCAGTAGCGGGTTATACATCACTTTTTCATCATCTTTTTCTTTCAAACCCTAGATCCGACACACTCTCTCTCTCTATACACTCATTCTCTTTACAAATACACTTGATTTAGAGTGTCTCTACCTTAATCCCTTTGTAAAAAGTGTAGAGCTTTGTGTGGGTTGCATTTTAATCCAAAAAAGTTGGACTTTGGAGCATCTTGGGTTTTTGTCTTCATCTCCTTTGAGTCTCTTCATTTGAGGTAGGAATAAACTACTCATTTTCATGAGTTTTAACATAAATTTTAGTCATTTTGTATAAATGGTGAGTTGTGGAAATTTTGGGGAGTTAGGGTTTGAAATTGAAATTATAAAAGAGGGGTTTGTTAATGTGGAGTTCCATGTGTATATGAGACCTTGGAAAATAGGGTTATTGATGTAGAATTGATGAAATTGAGCCTTAGGGTTGATGTTTGAAAAAGGAGGGAAAATGCCCTAAATAAGTTTAAATAATTAATTTATATAATTAATTTGGTAAATTGTGGGAATATGAAATTGATTTGGAAATCATGAAATTAGATGGAATTGTGGTTGAATCGTGTAGTTGGAACGATGAATCACTCACCAATGGAAAATAAAATAAATTATCTGTTTGATAGATTTATTTATCTGTTTAGAGATAACTGTTTTGGGCTATCGGTGGAGGATAGTCTTGATTGTTGTAGACAATGCATGATGATTAGGGAAAATTGAAACTAATCAATTGGAATATGTCATTAAATATAACGGTGGAATTAACACATTGAATATGTGAATTGTTGGGTCATTGTATATAACTATTTGTTTAAATACATTGCATATATATATATATATATTGTGTAGGAGGAGATAGGGGATGTACTCCATTGTTTGGGAGGAGATAGGGGATGGACTCCATGGATAATTAAGTTGGTCAGAGTGTCCAGGGTGTAAGTCCCGAAATCTTTCATATATTTGGGTGCCGGTTCCCTCGGACGTAGATCTGTAAAATGGTATATGAATAGAAGTGTTGAATGATGTTTGTTATTGAAGTATTAATATATGAGTTGTAGTCTCATTTTGTTTTAACTGTTTGGATAACATTGGACTATGTCAGTGAATTGACTTGGATATATAATGGGAATTGAACGTATCATGTTATAACTATTGGTTGGTCGTGGAAAGGAAACACCTATGTAGTATGTGTTAAACATTTATCGAATACTAATGTTTTAGTTAATTCTCATGTTATGTTTAGCATATTTCTACTGAGCTTTGGCTCACCCTATATGGGACATCATTTTCAGGTACAGGTGATATGCTGCCTCCAAGGATGTAGTTTGGGAGATTTAGAAGCTGAAGGCTTATTTTTGTTGTTACCTTTTTGTATTACATGTAATTCAAGCCAAGGGCTTAATATGTTAAGAGTTAGAACTCTCTTTTGTTATAACCAAGTGTTGACTTGGAAAGTTTGCAAGCCCGTAGGGCATTTACTTTTGTTGTCAACATGTAATACTTTTGTAAATAATACTTTGATGAATGAATACATGTTCTATGTTCCTATGACTGATTTGTGCTTTTATTTTGAGGGTGTTACACACGACGTTGAAAGCATGCAAATGCAAGTAAGATAAGGAAAACTATGGCTGAAGTAATAATAGCTGCTGTGCATACGGCTATGAGTACAGCAGAACAAACGTCAGACAACATATTATTGTACTCATAATTGAATGAATGTATGGATTTTCTAAATATGCATCCTTGGATCGAAGCTCTAGTATCTTTCTAAAATATTGGTGTTACTCACAATCTTGACACAAGCACAAGAAAAGGCAAGCCAGAATAGTCATTGTGATGACAAATAAAATACATGTATATATAAATATAAAGTGACCACAAATATATGAACCTTCCTTCTACATTCCTGAATGTGAAATCGTGACTTGAGTGATTGAATTGATGAGACTCAGTCTCTTTTCTTTTATGTGTTTTTTTTTTCTTTTTTTTTTTAAATATGTTTCAAGCCTTTGTTCTTGGAAACTCAAGAATTGTCTTAGAGATTACAAACGGGGCTAAATTGCTGTGACAAATTGAGTTTTACTACCTGGGTAGCTGCAATATGCATGTCTTGGGGATGGATGTTCTTACATATAATAAAGTGTCATAATATTTTCATTCCTAACTTTAGAATCTACATCATAAATTCAATGCTCGTAACTTCATCACAAAATGTCACAACATACATTACAAAAAAGTTTAGTACCTTTTTGGGAGTAGATTTCTTCTAATTTTTAAGGTCTTGAATTTGTAGTGATTTTTTAATGTTCAGTTTAATGTATTTCGATGATTTAATAGTAAATTCTCTCTATCTATTGCCAAAAAAATAAAATAAAATACTCCACTCAGTGCATCTGAAACTGTTCAATCATATCCATACACCAACATTTCATTTGAAATCAGATTGCCAATTTAAAAAATTAAAATCTTCGGTAAGTATAATTATTCAGTTCCCAATTCTAAGATAGGACAGTTATTTGTTTAACTCAGGAATTGTCTCAGATATTACAAATGAGGCTAATGCATAAAGGCTTGCAAAGTCATCTGGTTTTAAGTGTTCTCAAAAAGATCCCAAATCACTTGTTGAAAGATCTCTTTTTCACAAAAAGAACAAAAACAATCCCAAATAGATTCTTTACAGATCTCCCTCCAATAAAGAGGAGAATGATGGAAGTCCTTTCTAGGGTTTTTTCGTTTATTCAAGTCTGAATAGAAGAGGGAGAAAGAGGAAGACCTCATACCTGAGAGAGAAGAGGCAGAAATAATGGACACATTTATGCTTAAGATGGTTAGCCACGTAATCGGTGAAGGAGTTCAACAATATATAACAAATCACAAAATTAAAATTAATTATTAACTTTGATATAACAATGTTTATATACATATACATAATGGTTATAACAATTGATACTAGCCATCCTCTAAATCATTATTCATCATTTTTACTTTATTAGTTTATTGGATAAAATCCATTTCTTGATTTCGCAACTCACATAGTGAAATTGAATGAAGAAGTGTAGCTAGAGGTCTCCTGTTGCTGTGAGGGAGAAGCTTTTGAGAAACGTGTAGCATTGTTGGCTGAGATCTTGGTTCAGAATGCAAGCATGTGAATGCTAGTGCAACAACAGGGACAACATTCCCTGCAACTAGCAGATCAACTGGAGGCAAAAGACGCGAGTCTAATACGTCATTTAACATTATATTTTAGCAGAGGTCGATGCCAGTAATGAGAGGAGTTCTTTTGGATGCCTTCCCATGATCGTTTCTAGCGCCACCATTCCAAAGCTATAAACATCGCACTTCTCACTTGTAACCATTGTGTAGGCTAGTTCTGCACAAAATAAACATTCACTAAACTGAATAAAAAACTAGAATAAACCATACACTATCTGGGATTTTCACGTATTGAACCTTGTATATATATAAATAAGATATACTTCGGAAAATATAGTTTGGCTACCTGGGGCAACATATCCAATAGTGCCTGCCATTACGGTTACTATAGCGATCCCGGGTTTACCCTTGTTGTGTAGTGATCCGGACATGTGTCCGTGGATGTTGGTAGTTGTTTATTATCTTGTTTACATCCTTTCTTACTTTGTATTTGAGTTATAGGATGTGTTGGGCGGGTTGGTTACAGGTTGGTTGAGTTTAGAAACCAAAACTAGTTGCCCAGATTTTTGGCCTGTACGCTCGAGCGGAGGTGTTGGCGCTCGAGCGGATAATACACCCATCCAGTATTTGTTGTGCAGTGTTGTACGCTCGAGCGTGGAGTTGGCCGCTCGAGCGAATCTGTGTGAGTGGCCGCTCGAGCGTAGGGTTGGGAGCTCGAGCGGAGGCCTGGTTCTGCAAAAGTGCTGGGCGAGTGCATTCTGCGCTCGAGCGGGAGGTTGGCCGCTCGAGCGTAAGTCTGTGAGTGGCCGCTCGAGCGGGGTGTTTTACGCTCGAGCGTAGACCTGGATTAAAGTCCCGAATTTGTGACTCTTCAAATCACTTTTTCACTTTCTTTTCTCTCTCTTACTTTTCCAAAAACACCATTGTTGAGACTCTCTCTCTAGATACTACCTTCTCTCTAGGTTTTGATCTAGTAGGAGTGATTTGCTCACCTTTGGCCTTTACAAAAAGGTAGTTGATCGTCGAGGGCTACTTTTTAATCTGAAAATCACGGGTTTTGGAGCACGTTGGGTTTTGTCGTCTTCTCCTTTGGGACTCCGAATTTGAGGTAGGGATAACCTACTCCTCTCTATGGGTTTTGTCTTTAAATTTTGGCATTTTGAGATGTTTGGGCTTGGTTTGGTAATTGGTGAAAGTTGGGACTTTTGCGTAATTTACAAAAGTTGGGGTTTTATTCATAATAAACCTAGATGCATGTTTGGCATGGAAAATGGAATTAATGTTGAATTATTGATGAAATGGGACCTAAGGGTTGAATGTTATATATGGGAATTGACCTAATTACATTGTTTAATTAATTGGGATAATTAATTGAGAAAATGAGGAAATGAAATGTGATTGAATATCCATTGTGCATTTATTTTCTGTTTAGAAATATCTGCTTTGGGCTATCGTGGAGGATAGTCGTGATTGTTGTAGAAATGCATGTTGATTAGGCAAACTGAAACTAATCAATGAAGTGTGTCATGGAACTGTGACGGTTGATTGAATACATTAACTATATGTATTTGAGTGATTGTATATAGAACCATTGGTGTTTGTATACGTTATGTGTAGAGGAGGAGAAAGGGATGTACTCCGCGGTTTAGGGGAAGATAGGGGATGTACCTCTAAACCGGATAGTGTTGGGAAAGATAGGGGATGAACTCCGTAGATATAGCTCATATGCTTGTCTAGAGAAGTGAAGATAGACTTATAATGCTTATCTTTGTGATGTGTGGATTACAGCTCCTATGCTTATCTGTGGATATTGTGGTTATACATATCTGTTGAGATTGTGGATATAGCTTGTATGCTTATCTGAATGTGGGATATAGTTTTTATACATATCTGTGAAATGATGATGAGCTAGCATGCTTATCTGTTGAAAAAGGGCAAATGGAAAGGAAGCTTGGACTCATAAGTCGTACGACATAAATGTGTAATTTATGTGAATGTATCAGTGTTGACCATCTATCAATTGCTAATATTTTAGTCATTGTTCATGGTTGGTTTAGTGTATTTCTACTGGCTGTGGCTCACCCTATATGGGAACATCATTTTCAGTGTACAGGAAGCATGCCAACCTCCAAGGACATAGCTTGGGAGGATAGAGGCGGACATAGTGTAGTCGTTTTACTTTTGATGTATTACATGTAACTTCAAGCCAAGGGCTTAATGTGTAAAACGAGTTAGTACTTTTTGTTGTAACCAAGTGTTAACTTGGAAAGCTGTAAGCCCGTGGGCATTTTGTTTTGATGTTAACATGTAATACTTATTGTAACGGAACTCTAATGTATAAAAGAATGTGGTTAGTTTATATGTAAATGCATGTCTCTTCTGATGGGTTTAATGTTGTTATTTTGAGGGCGTTACAACTTGGTATCAGAGCGTACCGGGTTCGAATACTTTGGGTACGTGGGAAGTGATTAGTATCACAATGGGTGGTCTTCGCTGATAGAGACGTAGAAAGTAGTACATTATGCTATGTGTTTATTTGATAACATGCTATGTGACTATGTGGGTATGGGATTTAATTTCTAGGATGTTGATTGGATCCTTGAGTTTCTGGGAGTCTTGTTGGAAAAGCACTTGATCAACGCTGTTTCTAACGGAACTCTAGTAACGTCTCGGGACTATCATTATCCGGAAATGAAATTCGTAAAGTGCTATGTGTTTATGTGCTTATGTGGAGGAATTACAGTTGTCCATGCATTAGGACGTGAGTGTTTAGTTTCGGCACATTCGTGAATGTGCTAATGTTCGTGTTGCCTTTATTAGGATGTCAGGACGAGGAAGAGGAGCTAGGCGTGGTAGACCTGCGGACAGGAGTACCGTACAGGGTGAGATTCCGGCAGTGCAGGAGGGAGTTGGGCAGGCCAATGTGGCCGAGCCAGTAGTCAGCCGGCTATGGGTGCCTGGCCAGAGAGATAGCAGGAGCTTTAGGTATTCTTAGAGTTGGGAATCAGGCAGCTGAGATAGGGCCTTCCTTCTTGAAGAGGGAGTTCTTTCGGTGTAATCCGGACGAGTTTATCGGGGATCCTAAAAGAGCCGCTTAAGGCAGATGAATGGCCTCGAACAGACAACGAAGACGTTTGAGATGCTTGGCATCAGAGGACGGAGCACTGAAAGTGACCTTGCATCCTTCCAACTGAAGGGAGATGCGGTCAAATGGTGGAAGTACGAGAAAGCTCGTGTTTGGTCGGTACTTGGGAGGCGTTTGTGAATGCTTTTCAGGAGAGGTTTTTTATCAGCAGCAGCTAGGGAGAAGCTGAGGGATCAGTTTAGCCGGCTTAAATCAGCAGAGCTGTGTCAGTGGCGAGTTTGAGGCTACTTTTACCAGTCTGTCTAGGTTTGCACCTGAACTGGTGGCGTCTGAGAACGCGTTTGCTATGAGTTTGAGCGGAAGTTGAGGCGGGGCCTCAAGTTGAGAATTGGTGGGTCTTTATATTCGAGAGTATAGAGACACCTAGTGGACGCTGCAGCTCATATGGAGCTCATGATGCAGGAGGAGGATGAGGGCAGAGAGGCTCCAAGAGGAGCCAGGATAGTCAGGGTGATGGCAGGAGGCAGAGGGGTTCTAACCCTCAGCAGTCGCAGGTGGTGTTGCTAGATCGACCTTCCCAGTGCCGTGCAGGTCCGGGAGAGGTGGTCAGGGGGATTTCACACTGTTACAAGTGTGGCCAGCTGGGTCACAAGGTATCTGTTTGCCCGCAGAAGGGGTGGGGTCAGAAAGCTGCTTCTTCTTCAGCTAGACCGCAGAGTCAGAGTTTAGGCAGGGGGCAGCTCTTGACTTGTTTTCAGTGTGGACAACCTGGGCACATGAAGAGGTTTTGTCCGCAGTTGAGTGCCACTTCGGGAGCGTCTGGTTTCTAGACAGACGCAGGGTTTTCAGCCAGCTCAGTCTGTGCAGGCCTCGAGGGCCAATCCGGGAGCTTTCGTCATCCCAGTCGTGCAGCAGGCTTTTGCTCCGAGAGGTGAGCAGGTAGGACCAGGGGTGTGCCCCAAGGGGTACCCAAAGTGTTTTAGAGGGAGAGGTTATGGGCAAATGGGCTAGACCCATGGACCCAAAAATCACCACACACGCGCGCTGCGCCGCCGCCGCCGTCCATTCCGGTTGGGCCTTCTATCTTTTTGGGCCAAAGGAACATTTTGAATTTAATTTTATTTTTTAATTAAACATAAAATCAAGAATTTCAAAATTAAACTGGTTTGAATTTTTTTCCATCCCAAAACAGGGCCCTCCCGTATTTCAAGAGCAGAAATAAAACTCATTGGAATTAGGTGCAACACCCAAACAGGCCTTCCCGTTTTTGCTATCTGTTAGAATGCATCAACAGATTCAAACTCTGTTTGAATTCAAAACCACAGGTAATCATACCTGTTCAATTTAAAACCAAGAACCACCTTTACATCTATAATAGGACCACCCTCATTTGATATTTTGCATCAGAGAAAATTTCGTATTTCACTTCTGCTAATTATATTCTTCATCTTGCTGCATTTTATTCTAAGAAAGAGTGTAAACACTTAGTGTGTTCGTAAAGGCAAAAATTTGTAGTGCTGCTTATTGTTTGTGGTGAGATTCATTTCATCCTGGGAGATAGACGTCCCAAATTCTGAAAAGCACCGTGGAGAGGATTCGAATCTTGTTCTTTAAGGATCAGTGTTAACACTGTTACCTCAGAAAAAGTTATTCAATAATTAAATCAAGTAAGTTATTTATGTTTAATTTTATTCTGTTTTTATTTGTTTATTTAATCAGATTTTATTTTTGTTTTTGTAACAAAATAAAATCTGTGGTTTTATTTATTTATTTATTATTTCGAGTTTGATTTTTGTAATCAAACAAATTCTCTCATTTTCTTTATTTCTTTATATTCTGGTTGTTGTTTAGTACACAACAGAATTTAATTAATTTAAATACAGTGAAGATTGTCCTACATGTAGATGCTGCCATAACCACCCGTTTCTATGCAATATCTAATATCAAAATCATTTGTTGCCGCAATGATGTCATTGTATGCAATTTTTCCATCTTAATTCCAGATTGAGCACATATCTCCATTCTTAATCACTCTTTGCACGCTTTGGTTGTTTTAGCCTTAGCCCAATAAAAGAACATAAATACAACTAAGGCGAGAAAAATTGCAATGTGGGGAAGGCAAATGAGGAGATTAAGCATGAGTTCTTCATTCTCTGGATGTGCATATTGAGATCTACGTGGTATTGGACCCTCAAGAGCATTGTGTGACAAGTCAACAGATCGCCACCATACAGAGAAGCGAAGACCACTGGGGATTTCATTAGAGAGATCATTGTGGGAGAGATTTAAGTATACTAACCTTGGCAAAGATGCTAATCCAGTTGGTATTGTTCCACTCAAATGATTGTTACTTAAACCTAGGTGCTTCAAATAGCCAAGTTATTCTAGCTTCTTTGGGAGAGTCCCGCTGAGCTGATTCTGTGAAAGTTCTAAATATTGAATTGCACTTATAATTTGGAAGTTTGGTATGTGGCCAGAAAGTTGGTTCGATGACAAATCAAGATCACCAAGTCTGGGCAAATCCCTAAGTTCAGGAGGAATTGTTCCGTCGATCTGATTTGCAGACAGATAAAGAGAGTTGAGATTCATCAATTGACCTAGAGATGATGGGATCTGACCTGTGAGAAGGTTGTGGCTAAGGTACAAGAGAATCAAATGCGCCCAATTTCCTATTTCTGGAGGAATTGAACCTTGAAGGTTGTTAAGTCCCATATTCATTTCAACCAGGTTCATTAGTCTCCCTTTTTGCAAAGGTACGGAACCGCTAAGTTGATTTGAATAGAGATGTAAAGAGGTCAAATTGGTTAACTGACCGATACATGAAAGGATTGAACCGGTGAGGTTGTTCTTACTTGTATCCAAAACTACCAGATTTTGAAAGTTTCCAGTTCTGTAGGAATGGAACCATTGATGTAATTACCAGAAATGTTGAGGTGGGTTAGTTGAGTGAGGTTACCTAGGGTAATAGGTAGGAAACTTCCAATGAGATTATTATAGGAGAGATCAAGGTAGGTGAGGCTTGACAGAGTACCAATTTCATCAGGGATGACTCTGGTGAGGTTAGAATACCTGAAACCAAGACGTTAGAGATTTGGCAAGGAAGAGCAATTCAAATCGTCAAGCTTTTTCCTCAAGAATTGATCATGAGAAAGGCCAATCCCAATGACACTTCCTGCTTCATTGCAAGTGATGGTTGTGAACTAACAGTGGTATCTTAAAGAAATATTTCCCCACCAACGGCTGTCGAGTAGAGCTTTCACCTCCATTGACAATGAAAACGATGGTGACAATGATGCTGATTTAGGCAATGCTGGTGCTGTAATTATAGTCATCACCATGTATACTACCACGAGTACCTGAGAGTAAACGGAGGACAAAATGTTTTTTTCACCCATAATTGAAGCAAATATATGTAGGTTCTCTGTAACAGCTCTAAAATATTGGGCATGCATTATCAAAGCTAAATAGGTTGTTAATAAGAATATTTTGGTATTGGTAATGGTGCCTACGACGACGAGCCAGGCACAGGGAGTCATTGACTTGAACGGAGCGACTTACATTGGCGTCGACTTTGACTTGTCATAAGAAGAGAAAAAGTGCATAACACATGTTATGGATGATTCTCTAGACCAGTTTCTATTCTTTTGTGCCTTTCACTATGCCTTCCATCAAGGGGCTGTGGTCACTGCCTATTCGGCAATTGGTATTGTTTACAATGGACCGCACTCATTCAAGGTCCAACAAGTCGACTGAAAAGCAAACATTTTCAGAATTAAGAACTTTCTCAGAAAAAGAAAATTGTAAGATGTCACAAGAATGATGTGACAATTATCATTTTTGTGAGTAAAAGTCATCATCATTCATAGATGTTTTGTTTTAAAGCATTCGCCCACATCAAAAAAATAAAAAATAAAATTTGTTTGTACATCATTACTTGAGGAAGGTTCACAATATTGCAAGGAAATAGCAGGTTTCTTTCATATGCATCAACCCCAAGGAAGGTCCGCAATGTTTGAGTACCATTTATAGGGATACAGGAATATATATATATATATATTCATAAAATAACAGAATGAATGCAACGCAACTATGATGCTGCAAAACTGTTCAACTTGTGCACCTCAATTATTATCATCAAATGTATACTGGTGTATTCATTAGGTCAAGAGACCAATATATCACATACAAAAAAAAGAAAAAAAGAAAAAAGGAAAAAAGAAAAAGGCTTGGACAAATTAATTAAATCTCATTCCTTCAACCCCTTGGACTGGCGCAAATAGCATCACATTTGGACAAGTTGCATTCAGCCTTACTATCCACTCTGAAAGCCATCCTAATTATGGAATTAGCTTTCTGATTGCAGCTACACTAATTATATATATATATATATATATATATCATATTTTATTTATTACTTGATTGATATGATACATTTATAATTGTTAGATATTAATAGATTCATATAGGATTCACTGCACTAATGATCGTGGATGTACTACGTTAGATGATTGCGGATGTAACATTTCTGGATTCCATAGCTGTAGCAGTGAAATTGCATGAAGAGGTGTAGCTAAAGTCTTCCTACAAGAAAGAAACTCGAGATACGCTTTGCATTTTTGGACGAGATCTCGGCTCAGAACGCACACATGCAAATGCCACTGCAGCATCTAGAGTAATGTTCCTTACTGCAACAGGATTAGTCGGAGATGGAAGGCGCGGGTCTAAGATATCAATTAGCATTATGTTTTGAGCAGAGGACGAAGCCAACAATGAGAGCAGTTCTCCTGGATGCCTTCCCATGATTGTTTCTATGGCCACCACTCCAAAGCTATAAACGTCACACTTTTCATTCACTACCTTGGTGTAGGCAAATTCTGCACAAACAAAAAGATCAATAAAAAAAAGTTAATGCAATGTGATTCCATGAAATTTTTATCTATCATGAATAATTGAGTTTGAAAAAAATTACTAATATTTAAACATTTCAGACCATTTTTTTGCTCTTTTTAAAAAAATAATAACAATAATTTATGTATAGAGGAAAAAAATTAATTCGGTTGCCATAAATGTTATTCAGATTTTTAGCGACCAAGTAATGTTTGTCGCCAAACAAATACAATTGGCGACTAAATTTTCCGTCGTTATAAATTAATTTGGTCGCTAAAAATTTTTTTGCGCTCCCGCGCAAGATATTCACTTGGCGCCAAAATCAATAGCGACCAAAATTATAAATTCGTCGCCAAAAGTTTATTTCTTAGTGACCACAAATATTCTATTGCCAATTATGTATCTTTGGCAACTAAATTTTTGTTTGGTTGCTAAAAAGTGTCGCCAAAAATGCTTTTTGTTGTAGTGCTGGGGCAATATATCCATCAGTGCCTGCAATTACAGTTTGATTCAATGAATTGGGATATAACAATCTAGCAGTGCTAAAGTCAGAAACGCAAGCCTCCAATTCAGAATTCAGTAGAATGTTGTTGCTCGATATGTCTCAGTGAACAATAGGTGCGGTGCATTCATGATGCAAATATGACAGAGCATGTGATATTCCTTTAATGATGTTTACCCTCCGAGTCCATCCCAATTCAATAGCTTGGGCATCAATTCTTAAGGCACAAAACAAGTTTCCCCTTTCCATGTACTCATACACGAACATGCATCGGTTGTGCAAACAGAACCTATAAAGCTTTACTATGTTTCGGTCTCATATATTAGTTAACATTTGCAACTCATTTCCAAAACTCTTTTTGAAAGTTGGCTCCTCTGCTTCCAAACGATGGAGTGTCTTCAAGGCAACTACTTTGCCACTTGGCAACCGAGCTTTATACACACTTCCATAACTGCTGATTCCAATGCAATATTTGATGTGAAAGTTGTTTGTTGCTTTAATGATGTCTTCACATGCAGTTCTTCTATCATAATTCCATATTGAGCAAATATCCCCATTTTTATTTGATCTTGCCTTAGTTTGGATTTTTTGGGTCTTTCGACAACGAAAGCATGCAAATGCG
>NW_021025595.1:0-31753 GCF_004153795.1 Camellia sinensis
TGTGTGTACATCACAGATAATGTGGTTCAAAGTTCAAGAAAAGGGCCCAGGTTGTTCAACATTAGCCCGGAAGGAGGGGTTTCAAAAGGGTCAGGCAAACATTATTGGGCGGCCACCAACTTTTAGGATCCTCCAAGTGTTGTACATCACAGATATGTGGTTAAATTTCAAGAAAGTGGCCCCAAGGTGTTCAACATTAGCCCGGAAGGAGGGGTTCAAAGGGTCAGGAAATATTTACTGGCCGGCCACCAACTTTTAGGATCTCCCAAGTGTGTACATCACAGATATGTGTTCAAAGTTCAGAAAGTGGCCCCAAGGTGTTCAACATTAGCCCGGAAGTGTGAAAAAACGGGCGTCGAAGGGCGTCGAAGGATATATAACTGGTTTGCTACAACAATTACTGGCCTCCCACCCTTCAGTGACCTTCCGGTGATAAAACAGAGGTACCTGCCAAAAATGAACAAAAACCGATGCAAAAACGAATGTCGGAGACCAAAACTCGCAGTTGGATCCCGGAAATGAGATCGTCAAGCACCGAAAGTGGCCATTCGGGCACGAAGTGGGTTTCTCAGAACCCCGTGGTCCTCAAAAGGAGTAGAAAGGAAGTATGCCAGAACATCAGAACAACGGAGATGGTTAGGTGGTCCCGAACCGAGGCCCAACGGCCAACGGTCCCGAAAACTGAGAACCGGACTCCGAAATGGGCAAAATGGCCTGCGGCCACAAAATGTGGCCCGCGGCCACTGAGAGATGGTCTGCGGGACCTCTCCCTCCCTCAGGAAAAGAAACAGCGAAAACCGAGCCTGGTTCGCAAACGCAGGCAAAGCACAAAAGAGGGTTCGGAAGTCCGGGCATGGGGGCTCACGGCCGTGACTCTGAAACTTCTGAACGAGCACATTATGTTAATATCACCAAGCGCTCAATCAGGTGACGTCTGAGTCTTAAGGTCGGTCAAAAATGGGGTGTCTACACCATGCCCACATCGAAAGTTCTGGCTACTGCAGCACTACTCATGCCTGCATTCGAACTGCAGGTAAATGCCCTCTTGGGTTGTTCCTTATCTTGGTTGATCAGACCCTGCATCATGGCATCCTCAATCTGTACCCCAATCTTATGTAAATCAACAAAGGTGAGAGGGGTAAGACAATCATTTTCTGCATTAGCTTAGGTTGGAGGTTGCGCACAACCATCCTTATCTGATCCTTCTCGAGCGGCCGAGTTGTCATCATGGAGGCTTTGGCCCTCCATCGAGTGACAAAATCAGAAAAGCATTCATTCGGCTCTTGCCTGGTCATCTCGAGATCATGAGTTGTGACCTTGATCTGGGTGTTGTATGAATATTGGGCGACAAAGGCCACGACCATCTCCTTCCAACTCCTCTTTACTAAGTCCTCTAGTTTGGCATACCATCTGGCCGCAATACCCGACAGGGTTCGACCGAAGAGCGATAGTTTCTGGAGTCTCATCAAGCCCATCGGGCGCAAAATATCAGAGAACAACCTCAGATGAACCATAGGATCGCTTGAACCATCGAAACGATCTATGTGAAGCATCTTGAACCTGTCTGGCAAGGTCACCGCCAAATTAGTGTATCCATCTTCTATGTCCAGGATTGAGTTGACTCACTGGGCCCGCTTGAACAGCTTTTCATGCTTACTCACTTTCAGTATTGTTGGGTCCACCTCAAATTCAAATGGTGTATCCACTGGATTAGCCGGTGTTTAAGACAGCTGAGGTACGGTTGGGGGTGGGACTGGCCCCGTTGGGCCGTCTGTATTCTCCTGGATGTTTGCAGTTTCCCCGAGTATTGGAACTCTTGGTGGGGTGAGGGTGGATGCGAAGCAGATGCTCCACCTTGTTGTGGTTGTTGCTGTTGCTGAAGCCTGGCAATCAGCTCTGCCTGTTGAGCTACCACTTCTGCCTGTCGTGCAGTAACCTCAGCCTGGCAGGCAGCATCTCGCTGCATGGCTTGCATGGTCTCTTGGAGCTAACGTATCATGTCCTCCATATCTGCCATAAGGTGCTGATCTAACTGAACAGGTGTATCTCTCTCTGCGGAAGAAACGGAAACCTCAGCCCAACTATACACTGGTGGGGTGGACAATGATCGCTAAACCAACGATTGTTGTATTGATACTCCCTGCCTAACTGCCCTCCATCTTGTAACTGGGGGTAATGAAAAGAACACTCCTTGTCCGTCAACTAGATCCTCAGATCGGTGAAGCCTTTTACCTCTAACCCAGAGTGCTTTAGGGGAAACTGCCTCCTTGGAAGCAATGATGCAATACTACCTTGCAAAAAGATAAATAAAACATAATAAGGAAACAATAAACAAAAAAACGGACAACATTTTGGCTTAAATAAACACAACACACAGTTGATAATCACAAGCTGAAAGAACTATTCTCAAACACTGATCTCTGCCCCCAAATCACTGCCTCAAATCTGATACCCCCAAATACTAATGTCTTCAGACTGATACCCGAACTTGCAAACTGATACATGCATTCCTGTAGAGACACACTATAAAAGCACATAGCGAGCAAGTGAGAGCAAAACACTCCTATGGAGGGGTAGGGTTTCCCTGTCCTATTTTGTCTGGAACTAGGGTTTCGCTACGCACGCATGCAGTTTCAAACAACCTACAATCGGGTAAGCAACTTGTCCTAGTTTGGAATGGTCTTTAAAGCTTCTGATATGTACTAGGTCGAATGGTCAAAAAGGGTGCCTCGGTAAAACCCAAGGTTTGTGTTTCCATCGTGGCAGAACCCGTAATCGATCAGCCTTATGGCACGTTTTTCCAAGCAAGCCTCCGGCAAACTGTTCAGGAATAGCAGATGACAAACACTGTGACTTAAGTGCACCAATGCAAATGCAATGCAAAGAAACACATAAGTGTAGATAAAACAACATATCATGATGTTCGAGTCAAGTTCTCTAAATTCCCAGCAGAGTCGCCAGAAATTGTGGACCGCCCGAACTTGCTCCGCGCACCCCCCTTTCGGAGAGGGCGCAAATTAGGTTCATGCTACTACAGTTTGGACTCCTGTCACGGTTCTGAATGTAATCTCACAAAGTGCAATGTAAGACTGATAAATCACCAAAGAGTCCAATCCGGCAAATCATTTTGGAAAATCAGATTTTAAATAAAAAATGCCAAGCTGGACTGCATTGCCAGATTACAGAGTCGCCACCTAAATATTTTGTTTTGGGAAATTTAGAAAACCCAGACTCGTGCCAAAGGCCACGTGTCCGTCATCACCAAAGTTGCCTCGGCTCGAGAACTTCGGTACGAGAGGGGGAGGTCATGCAATGAGAACCCCCGCTCACCCGATGAAAGGATCGACCTCTACTAAACATGATATGTTGTTTTTGAAAACACATGCGTTCTTATTCCGGTTTATTAGCTAACTTACTATGTGATGTGCGCAACATACAAGTATAGACTCAATCACTCAAGTTGTAACAAAACATCTCATGTTTGCTTTTTGAAAAGTGGTTTGAAGTTGCTACCCTCAAGTAGGCTAAAACGCGGATTTACCACCCTTAAGTGGGCTTAAAACAACATGATTTGCCACTTCAAGTGGGCTTAAAACTCACATTTTGATGAATTGTTCCAATTCAAGCAATGAAGCCTTCATCCACAGGCATTCATGCAGTTATATCATTTAAGCACATAGCCTCATGGTAAGCATGCTAAACATGGCAATCACTTACACTCATGCAAGGATGCTAAAGCGTAAACACTTACAGTGTACTCCGAGCCAAAACAGAAGCTAGTTAGAAATCATGCATGATCCTAGCTATGTTAAGATGCCTAATGCAACACATGCAAAAATGAAACTAAAATAGGCTCGGCTATCTAGAATGGCATATGAATGCAACACTTGGTAACATGCTTTGAAACACGTATTCGAGAAAGTGTATTGAAATACAATGTAGTTTGAATGATGCGCCGAGCCCGGTGCATGCAAGACGAATGAATGATGCATGCATACAAGCATAAGGTATGCTAATCGAAATATGCCCTAATCTAACCACTGAAAGCGGGTAAATAAAAGGGAGAAAGAAATGGGGTTGAAAGACATGCACACACACACGCACCCTTATTATAACATTGTGCCCTCTCGACGGAGGGTCCGAATGAAATGAATGCTAACTAGCTACGCTAATTAAGCTAACTATTACAAATCATAACTAATTAACTAATTATTCTAGCTAATTAATTACAACACAATTGCATAACTAGCTAATCTAAGCTAATTAGTTATTACACAACATATTAATTTAAACACATTAACTAATTAATTACAGAACCAACGAATTAACCAACTATGCAAAATAATTAAAAAGGCCTAGGGACAAGGGATGCATGCATGCTTGATCGGCTTGCTTCCGAAAATCCATCGCCCTGCCACCGGTTGCCTCTGTTTGCATTTGCCTTGATTCCTGAACACTAAACCAATTTACAAGCTGCCTCTGCTCCAGAACCAGAACCACTTTCAACCACCTTCAAGCTGGTGGACTGTTGGCCACTAGGGGAAGCTGTAGGCCACTTAATGTGTCCGGTCGGCCACTTCCTCTGGCCGATCGGCTAGTCCCTCTGGCCGGTCGGCCACTTGCTCCTGCACACTCCAGTTTTGCTACAAATAGAGTACAAAAGGGGCAAGGCAAGGCATTTGCGGGGTATGTGTGTACAACCACCCTCCTTATCATTTCTCAAGCTCAAAGAAGTGCGGTACTCGACTCTCGGGCCACCAACCGAGCATCGCAATGCATGATGGCCGAGAAGCCAAGTTTGTACAAGTCCATTAATGCACAAATAACACACAAGACTTAAGAGGCCTCCACCCTATCATGCACAATCAAGGGGGATGGCGACTAAGAAATGAGACATGTTTCATCACTTCGAGTATGAAACGCCCCTCGTTTCTCGTGTTTGGATTAACGTCCGATCCAAACACATGCAATGCAACATACATGCAAACAATAAGCTTGCCCATCAATGCTAGAGAGGTATGCACAAGGCTCTGTCATGTAAGCAATGCATGCAAGACAATGTTAAGGGACCAAGAGCACTAAAAACATTACACGTGAGGCATGCACTACTATGCAAAAACAACCAAATCAGCCCAAAATAGAGCTATAACAGGCCAAAACAGTGGCTAAAATGAACCGAGAAGATAGCATGAAAAGCAAGAAAATGATGTTCATCCATTGGCTCATAAACGAGGCATAAGGCTCAACTCTCAAACACAATTAAAGAGCAATAGATATGAGTGTATGATGGAAGTATATGCTCTGAAATACCATGTCAAATGATGCCATAACATGCAAATAGCACAAGCTTAGCATGTTAAAGCCTTGAAACTCAAAACTAGTCAAGCCTATTACACCATAGCTATACAAAACAAAGCATAAATGACCAAGACTACTTCAAACAAACCTAAAGCATGACAAAATATGAGCAAAAACATGCTGAAATGGCAGCTTAAAGGTTAGATAAGCATGCATACGTATTGGCTCATAAACAAGGCATAAAGTGAAACTCTTAAAAGCATTGAAAGAGTGGAATATGTGAGAGTGTGGCCATGCTATATGCACTAAAATCATGTGAGAAATGTAGCCAAAGAATGCAAACAACCCAAGCAAAACATGCTAAGGACTTTGAAACTCGAAACTAGTCAAGGCCCTTTACACTACAACCATACAAGGCAAGTCTCACATGGCCGAAACCATTCAAAACAGAGCTGAGGCATGCTAAAATACTGGAAAAAAACATACTGAGATAGAGCTAACATAAGCTAGAATAAGAGGCATAAAACATGATGCATGTTAGGCCAACAAGTAGGATTGCACTACAAGTGTAAAAACCAAGCAAGAGGTGACCCCACCAACTAAAATCAGAGTTAAATCATGTCAAAATAACACCAAAAACATGCCAGAGTGAAGCCAATACATGCTAGAATAACAAGCTAACTCATGAAGCATGTTAGGCTAATGAACAAGATTACACTACAAGTGTAAAGAGAAAACATTAAGAGGCCAAACCAACCCAAAACAGACTTATATCATGTTAAAAGAAGGCCTAAAACATGCTAAGATAGAGCCTCAAGAAGGTAGAAAAACATGCCAAAGTGTTAAGCCAACAACACATGCAAACAAAGCTCAAAATGAGGGAACCACCCCCATCCATTTTGGGACTCAAAACCCACTTTCCACCACTGAAATTCTTCTAGAATTCAGTGGTAAAAAGGCCAAACAAAGGTGATCTCAAAGGCCTTGAAGGATAGCACTAAGCAAAGCAAAATAAGCCACAAAAGGGGGTAGACCACCCTAGCTCAAACAAGGCCTTAGACAACCATTTTCAACACTTTAAAACAAAGGTTTTTGTAGTTGCAAGTTATGCCCAAAATAGCATGCGAAGAGGGCCAAATAAGCAATGAAAATAAAGCTTTAAAGAGGCTATGGGACTCACCCTTGAAGCAAAGCAACAACAGCACCACTTTTGAACCAAAACTAGCTTTTAGAACTCAAATAAGGCCTCCAAATACCTCAGCAACAAGGTGAAGGTGTTTGACTAGGTGTTTGTGTACAAAAGTATGAAGAAATAACACTTTTAAGCACAAATATATAGAGAGAGGGAGAATTCTAGTGAGAGAGGGATGCTTTTAGCTCTTCAAAAATTCTCCACCCTTAGAAGGGGGAGGCACCTCCCCTTATATAGAATTACAAGCCTCAAGCTTGTTTGACAAGCTAGAAGCTTGTTACAATCCCTCCATGTGTATGGAGGATGCCTTTTGTGCCCAACAACTAGCACAGCTGGCATCGAAAATATCTAAAAAACCAGAAATAAGGACGTAGGCCATTTCAAGTGGCCGACCGGCCACTTCCACTGGCCTACCGGCCACCTCAAGTAGCCTACAAGAGGAACAAGTGGCCTACAACTTCGAAATTGGCCGACAGGTCCCCCTCTCCCTCCAGGCAAGGGTAAACAAGGTATGGTCCAAAAATAAATCAAAAAGAAAAGAGCTAAGAAGCCACAAGACAATGCACACAGTCGACAGCTCCGTAAACTACCCTACGGGCCACTACAAGTGGCCTGTAAGAAGGAAAAGTAGCCTATAGCTACAAAAAGTGGCCTACAGGCCTCTCTCTCCCTCCAAGCAAAGGCACGAAGGCATGGTCCAAAAACAAACCAAGAAGAAGAAAGTTAAGAGGTCCCAAGACAAGGCGCTCAGCCGAAACCCCCAGAAACTCGAAACGAGCACAAACATGAGCGATCATCGCGTGCACAAACGATGATGTCTGAGTCTTAAGGTTGGTCAAAAATGGGGTGTCTACAGTTGCCCCTCTTTGACAGAACTCGGAAGTTATGAAATGACAGGAGTGAATGTCAAAGCCCAGAGACGACTCATTTTTGACAAGGTCGAAGACTTAGACAAACAGGCAAGATAACAAAAAGGATGCGCCCTCAGGCAGGGCCAAAATGTAAATGACATGCACAATGCGAAACATAACTTATGATTCTGCAAAGAGAGCTGTAAAGAAACATCATGCAAATGCTATGCAAAGAAATGCTACAACAAACTCGTACATAAGAAAGTAAGTAAACACGCCACGCGCGGAAATTACAGACCGAACTACATTTCATGCAGAAAGGATGTAAGAAAATTATATGCAATCTTAACCACGGACCGCGTAGGAAAGACTAGAACCAATTATCGGGAACATCCAAAGTCTCAAACGAAACATCTCCTAGCGTATCAAACGTGAAAGGAGAGGGATTGTGCAAGAAAGCGCAATTATCCAAACACGTGTCAAACGCGAGAGGAGAAAGGTACGTCCAAATGCATATCCAACGCGAAAGGAGAAAGGTACGTCCAAACGCATGTCAAACGCAAGAGGAGAAAGATACGTCCAAACGCATGTCAAACGCGAGAGGAGAAGGGTACGTCCAAACACATGTCAAACCCGAGAGGAGAAAGGTACATCCAAACACATGTCAAACACGAGAGGGGAAAAGTACGTCCAAACGCATGTCAAATGCGAGAGGAGAAGGGTACGTCCAAATGCATGTCAAATGCGAGAGGGGAAAGGTATGTCCAAACACATGACAAACGCGAGAGAAGAAAGGTATAGTGGAAACACCAGAAGATGCCAAAGTAAACATCAGGCATACCCGAATGTTTCTATCAACGAGAGAGTTCGAGGGAGCCGGAATGATCTTACTTGGAGTTCCTCTGACTAAAACACATACAACATCGTCTGGTTGTGCCAGCTTCAAATCAACCGTACACACAATATCCTGCCTGCACAAAAGAGAAACTTTGACAGGTACAATATAATAGAAACACATGTTTCACGTTACATCAAGATATAATCTCAATGTGAGATAAACACGTGCATATACAATGTGCAAGTGAAACGGTGCATAACAATGCAAGTGAAACGGTGCAAAACAATGCAAGTGGAACGTGCATAACAATGCAAGTGAAAAGTGCATAACAATGCAACTGGAACGTGCATAGCATGCAAGTGAAATGTGCATAACAATGCAACTAGAACGTGCATAGCAATGCAAGTGAAAAGTGCATAACAATGCAAGTGGAAAGTGCATAACAATGCAACTAGAAAGTGCATACACATGCAAGTGGAACGGTGCATAACAATGCAACTAGAACGTGCATAGCAATGCAAGTGAAAAGTGCATAACAATGTAACTGGAACGTGCATAGCAATGCAAGTGAAAAGTGCATAACAATGTAACTGGAACGTGCATAGCGATGCAAGTGAAAAGTGCATACACATTCCGTGCACAACAACAATGCACTTCTAATGCAACATCAATAGCATGTTTAAAGTAAAATGTCGAATAAGGAAATACACGCCTTAACGAGACCAATTTAAACACAACCTCTGATTTACCTCTCGGAGGGGTCACAATGTACTTAAAAAGGATACACCTCGCTCCAGACGATTGATGATGAGTCGTGCATCAAAGACGTGAATCGAAGCTCCTGCGGGGACATTTTGAGCTAAAAAGTGAACTTTTCTTGCACTTTTTCGAGAGCCAAGGACTCCACACAGCATAAAAACACACAGGGAGAACCATGAACACCTGTAGGCCACCCCCAGGGACCTGTCATCCACTTTTCAAGGTTGTAGGCCACTTAAGTGGCTGGTCGGCCACAAAACCTAGCCGGTCAACCAGTTTACAAAATTTCGGGGCAGTTTGGTCTTTTAATGCTCGGTTCTATAAAACCACAACTCCAAAACACATTTGCTCACACCCTCAAGGCTAAAATTCACTCCTTTTCCTTCCTAGACCCTTTTCCCTCTTAGATCCAGGCTTTGCATGCGTCTTCCAACGCCCCATGCAAAGCTGATTCGCTAAAACCTTACAGTTTCCCTCACTTTGAACCAAACAAAATTTGTTTTCGGAGCTTCTTTCTCCATTTTCACCATTTGAGGTATGTTTCTCTCAAACTTGTCTTGAGTTTGGCACCCTTTCCCAGGTTTTGACTTTGTTTGACTTTTCCTCTTCCCGAGAATTGACTTTTGTTGACTTTTCGCCATTTTTCCTCATTTTGCTCATTTTTGTCCACTTTTCAACTTCCTTTCAGATGGCGGACCATATCTCACACGATGGGGGTTCCCCGAGAGTAGAGGACGAGCCTGACATCATGCCATTGCCGCCTAGGATTCGGTCTTTTGACCCGGAGAGGTACCATCCCCAGGAGCACGTACTACCACCGAGTAGTGTTCGTCACTTTACAGACTTTGCACGGCTCGCACCTGCGGACTTGCTACTATGGAAGCCAGAATCCCACGTGTCCCATGACGCACCCGGGGTATGCGCTGCACTTTTACATTTCCGCAATGTACTTCACATTTCTCATATAATTTGTACTTTTGCACCGTATTTCATCTACTCATACCAAACACAGCTCACGCACAGCACTCTGCTAATTCTGAACATAATTCACACATAGCACTTTGCTCATTCTGAACACAGCTCACAACACGACACTTTGCTCATTCTGAACACAGCTCACAACACAGCATTCTGTTCATTTTGCACGCAGCTCACAACACAGCATTCTGTTCATTTGGCACACAACTCATACATAGCATTCTGTTCATTCTGCACACAGCTCACAACACAGCATTCTGTTCATTTGGCACACAGCTCATACATAGCATTCTATTCATTCTGCACACAGCTCACAACACAGCATTCTGTTCATTTGGCACAACACAACATTCTGTTCATTTGGCACACAGCTCATACATAGCATTCTATTCATTCTGCACACAGCTCACAACACAGCATTCTGTTCATTTGGTACACAGCTCACAACACAGCATTCTATTCATTTGGCACACAGCTCATACATAGCATTATGTTCATTCTGAATACAAGTGGTCTCTCTCTTCACTCGAGGGTATGGATCGACCTTTGTGAGAGAGTGGTACTGAGACCTCCCAGACGACGTCCGGCATATCATTGACGAGACAGGACCGCTTTGGGCGCATTAGTAGAGAGGTGGTGGACACCACCAACTCCTTCCACTTTTCTGCCACTGGGGACATGACGACGACCCCATATGATTTCTCTACGCTAACAGCCTCGATGTGGGAGGTCAACCGGTTCTGTATGACCCAGACATAGGGAAGTGGGAGGCAGCCTGGATCTACCTGTTCGGAGCGAGCTTGCCTCTATACAGACCAGCTATGGTGCAATATAATTGGTTCCTCGAGTGCTTCCGCAGAAGTCATCCTAAGACACAGGAGGAGATAGAGCAGTAGACCTGGGGCTTCTTGATGTACCTTCTCGGTACCACCTTGTTCGCGAACAGTTAGAACATCGTGGGTTTGTACTTGTTGAGCGCCCTTGTGACCCTGTCCCGAGTCCAGTTTTACGACTAGGGTGAAGCTAACCTTGCCACACTCTACAGCTACATGAGCTCCAGTTCTTACATGAAAGGAGATAGGGTCGGAGGCTATTGGAGAGCCTGGGAGGTATGCACTACATTTTCGATTCTGTTTACTTATTATGCTTTCTGCTTTGCACTTTCTGCCTTATATTTGTTCATGTATCGTACTTTCTGCCTTGCACTTTCTATTTGATACCTGTTCACGCATTGTGCCTTCTGCTTTGCATTTTCTGTTTAATATCTGTTCACACACTATTGATGCACACCGCTGATCTTTTTTTGTAGCTGTGGGTTTACGCCTATTTCGTGACCCTTTCTCTAGAGCTGATGGATGAGATTGCTTTAGTCGTGCCCTACTTGTGGCGGTATGATGGCAGATGCCGCCGCTGGAGCCACGAGGACATGACCTTTGCCTTCTATCGTCACCACTTTGACACAGTGGTTGCCCGTGAAACTCACAGTCATTTCTACTTTATTCCCATTGCTACTGTTCTGATCTACATTCCGATAATTGACAGTAACTAATAACTTGTAAATTTCCTATTTACAAATCACGTGGCAACCATGGGCGATGATGCCAGCCGGAGTTATGGACCAGTATGCCAAAGCCTGGGCCACATCCCGATATCGAATTTTGCTGGAGGGCCCATTCTGCCGAGCCTGATTCTTGGGAGAGTGGTTTGTACACCAGATAATAGGCTTGCCCGCCCCAATTGTTCCTATGCCGCCCCCAGCATCCGTGCGGACAACTGATAGCCTCTCAACTAAGGCCATTATTCAGTATATAGTGGGGCTGGATACCAACTACTTCCGAGGGAACAGAGACTACATGACCTTCATTCAAACTTATCTTATGCCACCCCTAACTGGAGTTTGCACTGGTGACGCAACAGATGCTCCCTTGGTTGGAGAGGCTGTTTAGGAGATCGATGCTGGTATTGGAGAGGCCCCTCATGCTGCGCAGGCTACCGGTTGGCTAGCAATTCCTACTACGATTCCTTGCGGGCGGCCAAGCGGGACAGCCTATTAGCTCCTGATCGAGCCACTGAAGGCAGGGCACGGGTATGTCAGAGCCCTGGTAGCACCTTAAGTATGGACCATTACTTGACAACTTGCATCCTGCATTCGCCATTTTCAGATACTGATTATGCAACTTCACTTGTAGGCACCCACAGAGTATACGGAGGGCCTTCTTCAGCTGGTTGCTTCCCTAGTTCACATGGTGCAGTGGAGGGAGATGTTGCTCACTCTGCACGGCATCCAGGTATATTTCCCTTCCTTTCATGCATTGCATTGCTTCCCACACTGTACTGATATGCCATATTCCCACTAATACATGATACTCATTTTGTGCAATACTCACAGTGATGCACTGCACACTAACATACATTCTGATACTGCTTCACACTGCATTGACACACTGCACTTGTTTTCTGTACCATACTCATACTGCATACTGCATCCTACAACATATGTCCTGTATCTGATATTCTAATATTTGTTTTTTAGGTTCCCCCTGTACCAAGGGCACCAGCAACAGCGACAGCACTGGCGGAAAAATACTGGGAGCCCGAATTTCCCGCTCGAGCGGCGCCTTCCCCGCTCGAGCGGACATCCCAAATTCTGAAAAATCCAGAATTGTTCTTGAGCTCAAATTCAACATTCAAATCAACAGATCTTGCATATTATGACTCAAACTTCACATATACATGTACTAACATGGTACAAACACCAAATTACAACATTATGAAGCTCAATTCCATGAATTAATCACATGCATGCTTCAATTTACCCCAAACTCATTTTTCAACATAACAATTTCATGCATTCAAACTCATATTCTTATGGATTGTACATGCATGTGGAACGCAACTTCTATTTTCAACTTAGATGATGAAGAGATGGTCAAAAATATGAGCTTCAACTAAAATCTCACATGGATTATACATTTTGTGCTCAAACATGCAATTTCAAAGCAATTTCTGACATGTGTGTGCATATTGACTTCCAATTCAACAAAACCAACTCAATTCCATCGTCATCTATTCAACTCATGTTCCTGATCACCATTCATCTTAGAATTCACAAAATTACAAACTAAAATCCATGAATTTACTCACCTAGAAGCTCAATCTTTCCAATTTATGGTAAATTCTTGAGTGTGTCTTCAAAATCAACAAGTTCCCTAGCCAAATCTCTACCTTGAGCTTTCTCTCTCACTAAATTCGGCTCCTCCCCCTCTCTATAGCATAATTTCAGATGTTGAGCTCAAAGAAACAAAATGAGAGTGTATAATGGCCCTTCAAAAGCTCCCTCACAAATATATATCTTTAGTATTAAATAATTGGGCATCATTTCATTAATTTAATCCATTTAATTTGATCTGAATCAATTTTTAATTAAATTTCACCGTAGGCTCTAAAAATTATGCAATCACAATGGCGTAATCAATTTCGATTTCTGTTGCCGATAGGGCCTTCAATTTAAATTCCAAAGCAGATAATCAAACAGATATTCCTAAGGTGAACAGATAGAAATTCAAAACCACATATTTTCACATAAATGGCACAAAAAATCATATCAAACACATAATCACATTCATAATAAGGACTAATCAGCATAATACAGAACAGGGTTATCACAGTCTTCTCCCCTTTAGGAAATTTGGTCCTCCAAACTTATTTTACCTTCGTCGGGAAACAAATGTGGATAGCGTAGTCGCATTTCATCCTCTTTTTCCCACGTGGCATCCGTTCCATAGTGTTCTTTCCATTCCAGTTTCACCATTGGGATGGACTTTTTTCTCAATTGTTTCACTTGCCGGTTAACAATTCGTTCCGACCATTCAGTGTACTCCATATTTTCATCGAGAGCTACCCGGTGATAATCAATCACATGAAATGGGTCGCGAAGATAACCCCTCAACATCGACACATGAAACACATTATGGATTTGCTCGAATCCTGACGGCAAAGTGACTCGATAAGCAACTGGGCCAAGCCTTTCCAGAATTTGAAATGGCCCAATGTAACGGGGCGACAACTTACCCTTCTTTCCAAATCTGGCTTGGCCTTTCATTGGAGTCACACAGATAAACACATGGTCACCAACCTCATACTCAAAAGGTCTTCTTCGAACATCTGCATAATTCTTTTGTCGGTCTTGAGCTGTTTTGAGCCTTTGCTGAATAGTTTTGATCTCCTCAGAAGTGTCTTGCACAATTTCAGGCCCAAGTAAAGCTATATCCTCGACTTCTGTCCAACAAATCGGTGATCTACACCTTCTACCATAAAAAGCCTCGTATGGTGCTATACCGATGCTGGAGTGGAAGCTGTTATTGTATGCAAATTCTACAAGTGGCAAATAGTCTTCCCAACTCCCTTGAAAATCCAAGGCACACATCCTTAGCATATCTTCTAACGTCTGTATGGTTCGTTCTAATTGCCCATCTGCCTATGGGTGGAATGCAATACTAAATCTCAGTTCTGCTCCCATAGCTTCCTGCAAACTCTTCCACAATCTAGATACAAATTTCGGATCTCTATCTGACACACTAGATACCGGAACTCCGTGTAAATGAACAATCTCATCAACATATATGGTAGCCAGTCTATAAGCATTAAATGAAGTTCTAACTGGTAGAAAATGTGCAGATTTAGTCAGTCTATCAACTACAACCCAAATAGAATCCATACCTCGTGGAGTCTGAGGTAGACCGACAACGAAATCCATTGTCACATGCTCTCATTTCCATTCAGGAATAGGGAGAGGTTGAAGTAGACCGCCCGGTTTCTAGTATTCAGTTTTCACTTGCTGACATTGAAGACACTTGGACACATATTCTGCAATTTCTTTCTTCATTTTAGGCCACCAATAGCTTTGTTTCAAGTCCCGATACATTTTATTGTTACCCGGATGCATAGCAAACACTGATTTATGGGCTTCATCTAAAACCCTTTTCTTTAGTTCCGGAATATCTGGGATACACATTCGATTTCGAAATCTCAACACTTCATTTCAATGATTTATCAATCACTTTCTTGAGGAACTCATCCTCTTTCTGTTTCTGTCTAATTTCGTCAATGATTGCCGGCTTGGCTGAACTAGCAGCTATCAATCCACCCTGTTCACACAATACCTCTTCAATTTCAAACTACTTAAAATCTTGCAAGATCTCTTTCTGTTCAGTAATCAAACAAGCCACACTCCTCGTTGATTTTCTGTTCAAGGCATCAGCAACTGTATTAGCTTTCCCGGGGTGATACTGAATCTCAAGATCATAGTCTTTTATCAGTTCGAGCCATCTCCTCTGTCGCATGTTCAACTCCTTCTGCGTAAAGAAGTATTTCAGACTTTTGTGATCCGTGTAGAATTCACACTTTGCCCCATACAAATAATGCCGCCAGATTTTCAAAGCAAAAACAACTGCGGCCAATTCTAGATCATGTGTTGGGTAGTTCTTCTCGTGTGGTCTAAACTGTCAGGAGGCGTAAGCAATAACCTTTCCGTTCTGCATTAGTACATAACCCAAACCTTTGTAAGATGCATCACTGAAAATTACAGAGTTTTCCATACTTGTCTGCAATGTCAATACTGGTGCAGTGGTTAGTCTCGTTTTCAGTTCATAAAAGGCAGATTCTCTTTCGTCGTTCCATTCAAATGATTGCCCCTTGTGTGTCAACTGGGTAAGAGGTACAGGTATCCTTGAAAAGTTTTTCACAAACCTCCTATAATACCCGGCTAAGCCCATGAAACTGCGGACCTCTGTTACATTTGTCGGTGTAGGTCAATTCACAATTGCCTCTATTTTCTGTGGGTCCACTGAAATCCCCTCTTTATTGATAACATGCCCTAAGAAAACAACTTCATCCAACCAAAACTCACATTTCTTTAGTTTAGCAAATAATTTCCTTTCCCTAGGTATTTGCAGGACAGTTCTCAAATGATGTTCATGTTCAAGTCTATTCTTGGAGTATATAAAAATGTCATCAATAAAAGCCACAACAAATTCGTCAAGGTAGGTTTTAAAAATTCGGTTCATTAAGTCCATAAACACGGCCGGAGCATTAGTCACCCCAAATGGAATAACAAGAAATTCAAAATGACCATACCTCGTTCTGAATGCGGCTTTCTCAACATCTTCTGCCTTTACTTTCAGCTAATGATACCCGGATCTCAAATCGATTTTGGAAAACACTTGTGATCCCAGCAACTGATCAAATAAGTCATCAATACGAGGTAGGGGATATTTATTCTTTATCGTTACCTTGTTCAGTTCTCGATAGTCGATGCACAAACGCAAAGTTCCATCTTTCTTCGTCACAAATAACACCGGTGCACCCCATGGTGAAGTACTGGGTCGGATAAACCCTTTATCGAGTAGGTCCTGTAACTGTTCTTTCAGTTCTTTCATTTCGGCAGTAGTCATTCTGTAGGGAGGTTTAGAAATAGGCTGGGTGCCTAGCATAGTCTCAATTGTAAACTCTATCTCCCTATCCACCAATTCCCCTGGTAATTCATTTGGAAACACATCTGGAAATTCTCTAACAATAGAAATACTATTCAATTCAACATTTACAGATTGTTCAGACAACACATAACACAAATATCCCTGGCACCCTTTCCTGATCAGTTTACATGCCTTCATTGCAGATATTAAATAGGTCGAGGTACTACCCCGTTACCCACAAACACAATTTCTTCCTGTTCTGGTGGTCTAAACACAACCCGTTTTGTCACATAATCAATGGTGGCATAATATTTAGTTAACCAATCCATGTCCAAAATTATATCAAAGTGCCTAAAGTTCAAGGGCAACAAATCCACATATAGAATGGCATTCCCAACACGCATGTCACAAAAATGATATAAAGATTCACATAATACAGATTCCCCAGATGGAGCAAATACACATAGCAAATATGGCAATAATTCTAGAGGTCTACTTAGCCTAGATGCAAATGCACATGTCACAAAAGAGTGTGTTGATCCGGAGTCAATTAACACAAAAGCATCCTGATTACATATAGAAATAGTACCTGAGACAACTGCGTTGGCATTCCATGTATCACCCGGAACAAGCGCGAAAACTCTCCATTGCCTCACAGTATCTCCAGTGGTAGTAGATCTCATAGTATTTCCTGGTTTTGGGATCGAAGCAGTGGAACTAGCAGCTATCTTCCCACTGTTCTGATTACAATCTCGGGCCATGTGCCATTGTTTACCACATTCGAAACAGGCTCCTAACACACAGTAACAAACCCCACGATGCCTTTTACTACAAATGTTGCACGTTAGGGATGTATCTCAGGAAGGATTCGAAGTACTTGAGGAGCCCGTGTTTTGTTTTTTCGAAAATTTCTTCTTTGAGAAGAAGCCTTGCCTTTTATTACCCTTCCAATCTGTGGTTGGTTTGGTTTGTCTGGCTATGTTAGCGTCTGATATTATGGCCCTGTCTAGCACCCCAATATAGGTTCCCAGCTTTAAGACATTCACCCTTTCTAAAATGTCGCTTCGAAGCCCACCTTCAAAATGCCCCGCTTTCTTATAATCAGTATCGATCACATGTGGTGCAAACCTGGCCAATTCTGTGAATTTGGGTTCATACTCAGCTACAGTCATACTATCTTGCTTTAGTTCCATGAGCTCTGATACTTTCCTATCCCGGACACATTGCGGGTAGTACTTATCATAGAAAATTTCCAAAAATTTGGTCCAGTCAACATCCTTATGATTCTCACGCATTAACATCCACCATCTTCTTGCTTCGTCTTGTAGCATAAAGGTGGCTAAAAGCACCTTCTGTGTCTCTGAACAAGGGAACACCTCAAATAGCTTTTCGATGCCGAGGACCCACGCTTCGACTTTCAAAGGATCTAATCCCCCATGGAACTATGGTGGTTTCATTTTCTTAAACTCTCTGGTGAGAGCTACTATTCGGTCATCATTCTGATTATCTAGCACGGGTGGTGCCGGAGTTGGAGGTGCAGGATGTGGTTGCTGCCACTGTTGTTGCCACTCTAGTTGTTACCTCAATGTTTCTGCCATTTCCTGAATCAATCTATTCATTCTATCCATTCTGGCAGTAGAAGATTCCTCTTTCTCATCACCTCTTGTTCTCACCATCTGATTAAACTTGCATTATACTTTATACAAAAGATTCACAAGTATGCATATACTAGAGAGCATACATATTCAAATAATTTAAAATGCAAGAAAATCACAAACTTATAGCACATAATTGTTCATATCAAAACATTTGAGCATATTCTCGATGCTTCCAAATTCATACTTATCACATGAATGCATCCTAGATCTTTTCTAGACGCTTACTGCTCATTTGGACAAGTGTGTGAACTATTAACTCGTGCTCTGATACCACTCTGTCATGACCCGAACCCGCCCCCATGGGTTAAGGACATAACCGGCCAGTAATCACAAGATTACCTACAGCCTCAAACCAAATAAGACAAAACTCATCAGAGTAAATGGGCCAAATAGAAGCAAATTTAAAACTTTGTCCATATAGCTGTGCTTACATGGCATGTCATAACAAACCATACATATACATATTAATAACTCACATCAGAAAATACAGTAACATAAAGTTTTGTACAGACAGGATCATTCAAGTCTAGGTCTTCCAATCAAAACTATATATAAACGTATCCAAAGACCTCGCCAACATGACAAAATATAATAAGATAGCAAAAGGGCGAAAACGAGTCTCGTGCGTGAGACGTAAGGGCTGACTCTTCAAAACCTTGGTTGTTCCACACAGACTTCACTGAGGCTGGTTTTGGACCTCTCTTGGCTCACCTACAAACACATGAATGAGCGTGAGCGAAAGCCCAGTGAATAAAATCAAATAAAAAGGTTACACAAACGATATTTAGAACAACGTGCTTCAAACAGCCTTGGGCCCAATTCATATTTCTATCTAGCATATATATATATATATAAGTATAGGTCAAGTGATTGTGGTTCCAAACACATCATACGGCCTCGGGCCCAATTCATTCGTGTCATACGGCCTCTGGCCCATTCGTTCATATCATTCATGTCAAACAGCCATTGACCCATTCATTCTTCCATTCATGCCAAATTGGCATTTGGCCCATTCATACTTTCATTCATGTCGAACTGGCCTTTGGCCCATTCATTCATGTCAAACTGGCCTTTGGCCAATTCATTCATGTCAAACTGGCTTTCAGCCCATTCATTCATGTCAAACTGGCCTTTGGCCCATTCATACTTTCTTTCATGTCAAACTGGCCTTCGGGCCATTCATACGAGTTCACGAACTTATAAGTCTTACATAGAAGTAAGTAATTGGACAAACAACATACTTCAGATATCTTTAATAAGATATTATTCACAATGATCGGCTGGATGATTTGCCCTGGAGCTCGACCCTACAAATTCCATGAACACAATGGGTCACAAACAAATCACTCTCTTCTTAATTCACATATTCCTCTTTGGGCTTCATTCTTATCTTTTTAACTCATTTACAATGCTTAATGCATGCCTAAGAGTACTTAGAAGTGAGAGAGAACGGAAAACGAAGCACAGAATGCATTTTCAAAATTTCAGAAACAGGGGTCCCCCGCTCGAGCGTGGAATCCCCCGCTCGAGCGGACCCATAAGGTCTGCAAAAGTACTGGTTGCCTCACTTTTACGCTTGAGCGTGAAGTCAGACGCTGGAGCTGGAGGTCATCCTACATAGCTCCCCGCTCCAGCGTGAACTTCCCCGCTCGAGCGGACATTATGTCTGCAAAAAAAAATACTGGGAGCCCGAATTTCCCGCTCGAGCGGCACCTTCCCCGCTCGAGCGGACATCCCAAATTCTGGAAAATCCAGAATTGTTCTTGAGTTTAAATTCAACATTCAAATCAACATATCTTGCATATTATGACTCAAACTTCACATATACATGTACTAACATGGTACAAACACCAAATTACAACATTATGAAGCTCAATTCCATGAATTAATCACATGCATTCTTCAATTTACCCCAAACTCATTTTTCAACATAACAATTTCGTGCATTCAAACTCATATTCTTATGGATTGTACATGCATGTGGAACACAACTTCTATTTTCAACTTAGATGATAAAGAGATGGTCAAAAATATGAGCATCAACTAAAATCTCACATGGATTATACATTTTGTGCTCAAACATGCAATTTCAAAGCAGTTTCTCACATGCATGTGCATATTGACTTCCAATTCAACAAAACCAACTCAATTCCATCATAATCAATTCAACTCATGTTTTTGATCACCATTCATCTTAGAATTCACAAATTTACAAACTAAAATCCATGAATTTACTCACCTAGAAGCTTAATCTTTCCAATTTATGGTAAATTCTTAAGTGTGTCTTCAAGATCACCGAGTTCTCCAGCCAATTCTCTACCTTGAGCTTTCTCTCTCACTAAATTCGGCTCCTCCCCCTCTTTAGAGCATAATTTCAGGTGTTGAGCTCAAAGAAACAAAATGAGAGTGTATAATGGCCGTTTAAAAGCTTTCTCACAAATACATATCTTTAATATTAAATAATTGGGCCCGATTTCATTAATTTAATCCATTTAATTTGATCCGAATCAATTTTCAATTAAATTTCACCGTAGGCTCTAAAAATTATGTCAATCACAATGACATAATCAATTTCTATTTCTGTGGCCGATAGGGCCTTCAATTTAAATTCCAAAGCTGATAATCAAACAGATATTCCTACAGTGAACAGATAGAAATTCAAAACCACATATTTTCACATAAATGGCACACAAAATCATATCAAACAAATAATCACATTCATAATAAGGACTAATCAGCATAATACGGAACAGGGTTATCACAGCTATCCCCAGAGCTCGAGGTTGAGACACCTTTCAAGGTCCCTTACTCGCACCGATATAGCGGGAGATGCCTGCCGAGGCCCCGGGAGACCCTACCATATCTCCAGAATTACTTCGACACGGTGCAAACGACCGAGGTAATCCAGAACTCTCAGTTCTTTATGCTTTCAGCTTCAATTCATTTTGCATATCTAATGGCAACTAATCAATTCATGCACTTGCTATTCGTAGATCACTTGGTAGTCTTGGATAGCGATGCCAAGGTTCTCTCGGTTCCAGTTTGCCGGGGCATGGGCCGCCTCCCGGTACCGGATCCTGTTTGAGGGACCGATTGGTAGAGCTTGGTTTCTCGAAGAGCGCTTCATGCGCCAGACACTAGGCCTTCCCCTTCAGACAATCCCTTCAATGCCTCCACCATACATGCGCACCACATAGAGTCTCTCTCCCCAGGAGACTAGCGACCTCATGCAGGGTGCTGACATGAACCTTTTCGTCGAGGAGGGGGAGTACACGACATACCTCCATACATATTTGATGCCCCATTGATAGGTGCTCGTGTCCCAATGAGGAGAGCTGTTGATATTCCCTCGTCAAGCAATGCCCGAGCTGCAGACGTTCCCTCGACGAATAGGGCCAGAGCATCGAGAGGTAGGGCTAGAGGGATGCCTCCCACTAGGCAGTGTGCTGGATGGCTAGATCCTCCGACAGAGCTGACAGGTTGGCGATATGGGACACCTTATTAGATTCCACTTGAGCCCCCATTGCCAGATCATCGATATGTCAGGGCTTCTGACTCAGCACTGGTATGCATTACAGCTTTCATTTATCACTCTGATACTTAGACATTCATTCATTCACTAATGATTTCAACTTGCACCTGCAGCCTTCCACGAAGTATGTCGAGGGGCTACTCGGGATGATGGCCTCCTTTGAGAGCATGATCTTGAGGAGAGAGACCATGCTTAGCTCCCATGGGATCTAGGTAAATATTTAGTTTTTTTCATGCATTGCCATACTTTTGCTGATATACCGAAACTAAACACTTAATTGCACTGATTCACTGTATGTATAGATCACATCTGACACAACATACCGCATGCACATATCATATCTAGCTTCTACACATACTCTGCATACCGCACTTGTACTTGATGCTTGCTGATAATTTCAAACTGTCTTTTCAGGTCACACCCTTGCAGATAGGACCCTCTGAGCCTTCTCGAGCAGTATGGAGAGGGACTCCGGCACACAGCCAAGGGAGATGTCGGGCGCCTGTCAGACATGATGACGAGTCTAGTGGGGAAGAGGAGCCTGCGAGTCCTCAGTCAGAGTCATCCGAGGGTGGAGGCGACGACACCGACTCAGGTTCTGAGGGTGGCGACGATGCCGAGGAGGGCTCCGAGGGCGGGAGCGGAAGCAGCACTGGTTCAGATAGCGGTGCCGACGGTGACAGTGCTTCAGAGCCCGCTCGGCCGGGGATGAGAGCGAAGAGGGCCTCTCGAGCTTGAGACAGCCAGCACTGACATAGATGTTTCTGCTTTATTTCTCTTTTTGCTAGTAATTTTAGCATATTGTACAGCCTTAGGCAGTTTTATTTTCTTTAAAACTTTTACCTTTTGTAAAAAGAAACCATGATGAAATGAAAGCAGCTTTTTTGTTCAAAAAGTGTTGCATTTTACATTCTAAGCATTGCATCGCACTATCTTGCATAAAAAATGAGATTGATGAATATTGAACATTCGTGTATTGCCAAGTCAGGTAGTGAACCAACACAACAAACAGAACAACACAGCTTAAATTACAACAACTCGATAAACAAATCACAACAACTCGATAATCAAAGAGTGACAACTCAATAAACAAAACTAAACAACTCGATAAATGAAGCAAATTCAACAAAATGAGTAAAACCAAACAACAAAACGCATTTGAAACAGAACAAGACACAAATTCCAACACTTTGACCACTTCAGGAGGACCAGAGGTTGCTTGCTGGAGAGAAAGAGTGGCTGTCGGCCACCTACAGTGGCTGTAGGCCACTTAAAAGAAGTGTCGGCCACTTAAAGGGGCCGGTCAACCACTTTAACTGGCCAGTTGGCCAGTGAGGCTGGGAACCTCCAGATTTTGGCCACTTGTCCCCCACTCACCCCTTATCTTCAATAAAGGTTCTAGCTTTGTGGTTCCCTCATTCTAACTCAGTTTTTGCCCCAAATGGAAGCATTTCTTGCCCAAAACCTCACAAATTGGAATGCAAGCTTAGATGGCTCGGAAAAGTTAAATTTTCGGGGTTTAGGGTTTCCCTGATACCCAGACTTGCAAACTGATACGTGTATTCCTATAGAGGTACACTCTAAAAGCACATAGTAAGCAAATGAGAGCCAAAACACCCCTATGTTGGGGTAGGGTTTCCCTGTCCTATTTTGTCAGGAGCTAGGGTTTCACTACGAACACAGCGGTTTCAAATAACCTACAATCGGATAAGCAACCTGTCCTAGTTTGGAATGGTCACTATGGATTCCGAATATGCACTAGGTCGAATGGTCAAAAGGGTGCCCTGGTAAAAATCAGGATTTGCGTTCCCATCGTGGCAGAGCCCATAACCGGTCAGCCTTATGGCACGCTTCTCAAAGCGAGCCTCCGGCAAACCGTTCAGGAATAGTATACAGCAAACACAGTGTCCTAGGCGCACCAATGCACATGCAATGCAAAGAAACATATAAGTGTAATCAAAACAAGATATCATGAGTTCGAGTCAAGTTTTCTAAATCCCCAGCAAACTCGCCAGAAACTGTAGACGCGCCTCGAGGGCCTCATGCTGCTACAGTTCGGACTCTAATGTCACGGGTCTAAATCTAATCCCGCAAAGTGCAATGCGAGACCGATAAATCACCAAAGAGTCCAAATCCGGAAAATCGTTTTGAAAAACTGATTTTTAAGAAAGAAATGTCAAACATGGACTGCTTTGCCAGATACAGAGTCGCCACCTAATATTTTATTTTGGGAGAATTTAGGAAACCTTGACTCGTGCCTAAGGCCACGTGTCCGTCATCAGCAAAGTTGCCTCAGCTCAGGAACTTGGGTACGATTGGGGAAGGTCATCTATGAGCACCCCCGCTCGCCCGATCAAAGATCGGCCGGTACTAAGCATGATATCTAGTTTTTGAAAACACATGTGTTCTTATTCCGGTTAATTAGCTAGAATTTACTAAGTGATCCGCACAACACACAAGTATAGACTAGATCGCCTAATTTGGAACAAAGCATTGCATATCCGTTTGTTTGGAAACGGTTTGAAGTTTGCTACTCGCAAGTAGGCTAAAATGCAGATTTCAATGAATTGTCTCAATTCAAACAATCCAACCTTCACCCACAGGCATTCAGGCAGTTATATCACATAAGCAAATAAATTCATGGCAAGCATGCTTTCATGTTAACACTCACATACATGCAAGATGCTTAAGCATAAATGCTTACAGCGTACTTCGAGCCAAAATAAAGAACTAGTTAGTAATCAATGCATGATCCTAATTCATGTTAAGATGGCTAATGCAACACATACGAAATGCAACTAGAAATAGGCTCGGCTATTCTAAGACGACATATGAGATGCGATGATTCGATACATGTATTCAACTTGGAATTGAAATACGATGTAGTTAGTATGGTGCGCCGAGCCCGGTGCATGCAATACAGATAAATGATGTGCTAATTGAGAAAGACCTAGAACTAACCATCGTAAGCGGTTAAGTAAAAGGGAGAAACAAATGGAGGTTTGGAAGACATGCATCACACATACGCACGCTTATTACAACAATTGTTCCCTCTCGACAGGGGGACCGAAAGAATAATACAAGCCAACTAATTAACTAACTATCCTAGCTAATTAATTATTCCACAACACTTAACTATTTAAAAAAATTAATTAAGCTATGAAAGCAATAAAATAGCTTCGGGAAGAGGGACGAATGCATGCATGCTCGGCTTCGCTCGAAAATCTATCGCCATGCTCATGCTGCCTCTGTTTACACTGCTTTTCACCTCTGAAAACTGTGCAAGTCTCAAGGATGCTTCTAAATCACCTTCTGAGCACTGTAGGATGTCACCGACCAAAATTCAAGGCCACCAACCAAGAGGAACTGGTCGTCGACTATTTATGGAGATCTCGACCAACAATCTGTAGCCGGCCGGCACTGAAGATGGCCGACCGACCATCTATTCCTGCAGAATCCTGTTTTTGCTGCAACAGAGGACAGACAAAGCATGGCAATGCATTTTCAAGGAAACGTTTGCACAGCCACCCTCTTTATCATGTTTAAAGCTTAAAGGAGTATGGTTTTCAGCTCTTGGGCCACCAATTATGCATTTCAATGCATGATGGCCAAATGAGCCAAGTGTGCATTTTAATGTCATATGAAATGCACACAAAAACGCATAAATAACCCCAACCTCTATCATGGTTTATCAAGAGGCAAGGGATGTAAACATGTAAGCAAAAGTAGTGCAACATGAGCATGTTAATGCTCATGCCATACAAGGTTAAAGGTAACAAGCATGCCAAATGCAATGCAACCTCGATAAGTATGCAAACATGCAAGGCATGTGACAACATAAAGATAGGCAAGCATGTAACAACATACGAGGCAAGGATGCAACAACATGCAAGGGACAATGCATGCAAAGTGCAAAGCAACTTAACAAAAGGGGCATGCCAAATGCAATACAACTTAAGCATGCAACAACATGCAATAGGGCAAGTATGTAACAACATGCAGGGCGAGCATGCAACAACATGCAAAGGATGGACTTAAACCAACATGGACAGCTCTCAAGTAGGTCCAAATCAGTGGCCAATACGCTAAGGGATAAGGGACAAAATCACATACAAACATGCACGGTAATTGGCCTAACACTTAAGCATCAAAGGGAAACTTTTGAGAATACTTAAAAGGAATGAAAAGCGTGCAAATGTAACAACATTGCATGTTCTGAAATGAGGCTAGGAGTGATGCCAAATCACATAAACAAATCATAATCATAGCATGCACAAGGCTTAAAGCCTAAGACTAGTGAAGGGACTTGAACCAAAGCTACACAAAACAAAGAGCATATTGCAAGCATAACCCAAAACAGTCTTGAAGCATGGCAATATAAGCCTAAAATATGCAATGACCAAAGCCAAAACAAGCTAAAGCAAAGGGGTAAAAACAAGAGACATGCAAGACTACCGAAGAAGTGTTACCTTACACCTAAGACAACCAAACATGGCATGTTTTAAGTCATGGAAACAGAGATATGGCATGCTAAAATGAGCCCAAATGCCAAATGCCTAAGCATGGTGGTGTATATGATGACACATTCGTGAGGCATAACATACCGACTCTTTAAAGCATTAAAGAAGTTACAAGTGCAAGCATATGAGCATACTATATGGACTGAAATAGCATAACAAGTGATGCCAAACCACTGAAATGGTCGAAATAGAGCATGGTAATGACTTGAGCACCCAAAGCTAACAAGCTAGATCACATGGTAGCTATACAAAACAATGTAAACATGACCAAGAAGACCAAAATCAGAGCTTAAGCATGTCACAACATGGCTAAAAGCTTCATGGAATTAGGCCAAAACATGCAAGCATAGTAGTTTAAATGCTAGGTACATGTTAAGGCAAATCATGGGTTTACAAGACAAGTATACAAAGCAAGCATGGTATGTCTAAACCAAGTCAAAATAGTGTTATGTCATGGCAAAACAAAGCCTACTATATACGGAAATGAAGCTAAAACAAGCTAAGCAAACAAGCTACAAACATAAGCCATTTATGAAGGTATTAAAGACAACAAGGAGAGGGGATGACCCTCTCCTATTTAAGACACCAAAATCACCTTTCCACCACTAAAAATCCTCTAGATTTCAGTGGTAGAAAGGTCATGTAGAGCTAAGGGCAAAGGCGAAAATGGATGGCCTAAAACAAGGCTTAACAAGGCCTTGGAGAGGGGAAACGACCCCAAACCAAAAAATGACCTTAAACAAAGTTCTAAAGCAAGTAAAAATAGAACTTTTATTAGTTATAAACTAAGCTTAAAACAATAAGCAAGATAGGCTAAAAGCTCAAGCAAGAAAGGAGTATCTAAAGCAAGGAACTCACCCTTGTAGAACCTCTTCAGGAACAAAGCTACAGTAGGTTTTTTGAGTTCAAACCAACCCAAGAACACTAAAATCAACCTCAAGAGACCTCAGCTCCAAGAGGATGGTGTTCTAGTGTGTGTTTGTGTACAATAGTAAGACAATACTACACTTTTGAGTACAAAACAAGACTAAACAAGGAAGTATAGATACAATACTATATCTATCCTCTCCATAACAAATTTTGTGAACCTCTAAGGAGGGAGGAGGAACTCCCTCTTTATAGAAGTTCAATCCAAAGCTTCTAAGAGAAGCTAAGCAAAGGGGGTAAATCCCTCTATACACGTGTATAGAGGGGGGCAATTGTGGATGCCAACTGTGCCAGTTGGCACAAAATATCTGCATAAAACAGATGAACAGGGTTCGGCCAGCAAAAATGGTCGATCGACCAACACAATGGCCCGCCGACCAAAAACAATGGCGATCGGCCAATACACTTGGCCGATGGAAAGAAAACAGGGCCGGTGGCCTCAAGCCTTGGCCGGTGGGTTGAGGGCATGGCAAACAAGCCGCCCTCTTCCCTTAGAAGCAAAAACACAAGTGTTTGGTTCACAACCAAGCACAAAACAGACAAGTTGGGAGATCTTGAGGCAAGGCGCGTAGCCGAGACCTCCGAGAACTCAAAACGAACACGAGTATGGATGATCATCGAGTGTTCAAACGATGACGTCCAAGTCTTGAGGACGGTCAAAAATGGGGTGTCTACAGTTGCCCCTCTTTGACAGAACTCGAAAGTCACAAAGTGACGGGAGTGAATGTCAATGCCTAGAGACGACCTATTTTTGGCAAGGTCTAAGACTCAGACAAGCATTCAAGATAACAAAATATACGCCCGTAGGCAGGGGCAAGATGCAAATGACATGCAAGATGCCAAGCATAACTTATAATCATGCAAAGAGAGCTGTAATGAAGCATTTATGCAAAATAAATATAACAATTTAAGCAAGCGAATAAGAGATAACGGCCTTACACATTCCAACAGAAAGGATGTAAGAAAATTATGCAATTCTCACTGCATTTTATGTGGAGAAGACAAAAAGCGACTATCGAGGACACCCGAAGTCCCAAACACAACATCTCTTAGCGTAACAAACACATGAGAGGAAATGTAGCATCTCTCAGCATGGCACATGCATGAGAGGAAATGGAGCATCTCTCAGCGTAGCACACGCATGAGAGGAAAGGACTGTGCAAGAAAGCGCGAAACACATAACAGTGCGGGTACGTCCAAACGCGGCACGCGAGTGGAGAAAGGGTTACGTCCAAACGCGACACGCGAGTGGAAAAGAGGTTCCGACCAAACGCGGCACGCGAGTGGAGAAAGGGTTACGTCCAAACGCGGCATGCAAGTGAAGAAAGGGTTACGTCCAAACGCGGCACGCGAGTAGAGAAGGGGTTACATCCAAACGTGGCACGCGAGTGGAGAACAGATTACGTCCAAACACGGCATGCGAGTGGAGAACGGGTTGCGTCCAAACGCGGCATGCGAGTGGAGAAGGGATTACGTCCAAACGCAGCACACGAGTGGAGAAAGGGTACGTCCAAACGCAGCCTGTGAGTGGTGAAAGGGTTATGTTCAAATGCGGCACGCGAGTGGAGAAAGGGTACGTCCAAACGTGGCACGTGAGTGGAGAAAGGGTACGTCCAAACGTGGCACGTGAGTGGAGAAAGGGTTACGTCCAAATGCGGCACGCGAATGGAGAAGGGGTTACATCCAAACGCGGCACGCGAGTGGAGAAAGGGTTACGTCCAAACGCGGCACGCGAGTGGAGAAAAGGGTTACATCCAAACACGGCATGCGAGTGGAGAAAGGGTTACGTCCAAACGCAGCACGCGAGCGGAGAAAGTGTTACATCCAAACGTGGCACGCGAGTGGAGAAGGGGTTACGTCCAAACACGGCACGTGAGTGGAGAAGTGGTTACGTCCAAACGCGGCACGCGAGTGGAGAAGGGGTTACGTCCAAATGCGGCACGCGAGTGGAGAATGGGTTACGTCCAAACGCGGCACGCGAGTGGAGAAAGGGTTACGTCCAAACGCGGCACGCGAGTGGAGAAAGGGTACGTCCAAACGCAGCACGCGAGTGGAGAAAGGGGTTACGTCCAAACGTGGCACGTGAGTAGAGAAGAGGTTACGTCCAAACGCGGCATGCGAGTGGAGAGGGGGTTACGTCCAAACGCGGCACGCGAGTGGAGAAAGGGCATAACAGCCGAACTGAACCAAGACTACCTTTGAATGAACTGTACATACAATATCATCTGGTTTCATCATCTTAAAATGAACCGTACATATAGTATCATGCCTGCAAAAGAAAGAAATTCGACAGGTACAATATAGTAGAAACACATGTTCCTCATTAAATCAACATATCATTTTAATAGGAGATAAACACATGCACATATGATATGGATAGAAACATGCATAGCAATGCAAGTGAAAGGTGTGTGACAACGCAACTAAATATGGGTGCATAACGATGAAAGAGAGAGCATGCGCGACAACGCAAGCAAGGGATGTATAACAATGCAACCTAAGTGTACACATAACAATGCGAGCAGGACATGCATGACAACACAAGTAAAAAGGTGCATGATAATGCAACAAGTGTGCGTGACAACACAAGTAAGGGGTGCATAGCAATGCAACTGAAACTAGCATGATAACGCAAGTAAAACATGCGTGACAACGCAAGCAAGGGGTGCATAACAATGTGGAAGGTTGAAATGCATGATAATGCAAATGAAAGATTCATGACAATGCGGGAGATTGAAATGCATGACAATGCAAATGAAAGATGCATGACAATGCGAAAGATTGAGATGCATGATAATGCAAATGAAAGATGTATGACAATGCGAAAGATTGAAATGCATGACAATGCAAATGAAAGATGCATGACAATGCGTGAGATTGAAATGCATGAAAATGCAAATGAAAGATGCATGACAATGCGAAAGATTAAAATGCATGACAATGCAAATGAAAGATGCATGACAGTGGGTGATTGGAATGCATGACAATACAAATGAAAGATGCATGACAATGCGTGATTGGAATGCATGACAATGCGAATGAAAGATGCATGATAGTGCGTGAATTGAAACGCATGAGAATGCAAATGAAAGATGCATGACAATGCGTGATTGGAATGCATGACAATGCGAATGAAAGATGCATGACAATGCGTGATGTTGAAATACATGACAATGCAAATGAAAGATGCATGAAAATGCATGAACTGAAATGCATGATAATGAGCATAATTTGATAAGGTGCATGATAATGCAAATGAAACACGTGAAACAAACGCGGATGGAGGGAGGGCAAGACAATGCGACCTAAGGGAGGTGCACGACAATGCAAGCATGGCGTGCGCGACAATGCATATAGTATGTGCATAACAATGCAAATAGGTGCGCATTACAGTGCTCATAGAGACGTGCATAACAATGCAAGGGGTGCGCGCTACAACGCTTATAAAGATGTACATAACAATGCAAACGTGGTGTGTTCTACAACGCAAGACAAAAACATTGTAATGCAACGCATTTAAAGAAATTTTCGAATCTCGCAAGATACAAAAAGGATACGAAAAAGGATACACCATACGCGTACCGAGCATTGCACACGAAAGGTACAATTTGAGGTTGACACGGAGGCCGGTTTGAGCTTTAACAGTGAATTTTCTTACACTTTCTCGAGGAATGAAGGTCCTAAACATCATATCTGACCCAAATAAGGGTGTGGGAGGTGCATCGACCACAAGGAAAGGCTACCAGCCATCCATCAACCACAAAATAAGCTCATCGGCCAACTATTTAGCCGATCGGCTAACAGTTTGGCCGACCAGCCAAAAGTGGCAGTGCCAGGGCAATTTTGACATTTAGCCACGGGTCTTTGAATATAGGGCCTCAAACCCTATATTTTCACTTCCTCCTAACTTGAAAATCCTTCCTCTCTCTCTCTCTAGGTGATTTTCCAACCTTCGATCCTCGTTTTTCCTTGGTTTCGGGTCGTTTTCATCATTTGATTCACGAAACCCTTCCCGTTTCGCACACTTTGAACCGAACAAAACTCGGTTTTGGTGACTTTTCCTTGGTTTCCACCACTTGGGGCTTGTTTTCTGCAAGTTTTCCTCGGTCTTCGTGCCTTTTCCCACACTCCGACCTTTTCTCCCATTTTTCACTCTCTCGGGGTTGACTTTTCAGTTGACTTTTGGCATTTTTGCTCATTTTACACATTTTCGTCCATTTCCGCACTCTTTCTGATATGGCTGATGACATTTCATAGGGTGGGAGTCCTCCAGAGATGGACGTGGACCCCGAGGTTGAGCTCCTACCTCTTCGCGTCCAACCATTTGATTCGGCGACTTACAGGCCGGCGATACATGTGTTGCCTCCCGATGGCATTCGCCACTTCAGGAGCTATGCGCGGGGCGCACCACTAGAGCTTTTATTGCGCGAGCCAGAGTCACATCTATCTTACGACACCGCTGAGGTATATTCTTCCTCTGTTTCACTTTCTGCAATGTAGAACATATATGTAGACGGCTCCCGAACGCCCCGGGAGGATGAGTCCCGTTCTGTTCATTTGGGGTTACTACAGTTCGGACTCGACTTGTGTCACGGTTCTTAATCTGAACCAAAGAGTCCAAATCTGGCAAATCGTTTTGAGAAACAGATTTTTGAAAAAGTAGTGCCAAACATGGACTGCTTTGCCAGATACAGAGTCGCCACCTAAATATTTTAAAATGGGAGAAT
>NW_021025595.1:44232-154956 GCF_004153795.1 Camellia sinensis
TTCTTAAAAGATTTTCCAAAAATAAAATGTTTTGCATCTGTCCTGCGAAGACCTGTGTGGAATGCTTCTTAAGATTGTGCAGTTAAGATCCCTCTCAGCCTCGAGGATCGACCTTTTGCTTTCAAACCGTTGAAACTTGGATTCAAGAATGTTCAAAAGTCAGACCACAATGTGAGGCCTGTCAGGCCAATTTTTAAAACAGCCTTCGAAACTAGGGCAAGAAAAGTCAGATCAGGAAGCATCAGGGGTTATCAAAAGAAGCTTGCAAAGTTTGCCAGAATAGCCCTTGATACTAGCATGGCAAAATGTCAGATGTGCTCAAAGAGTAAAAAAAAAAAAAAAAATCGGACTTTTCTATAAGCTAACAAAGATCGGCAAGAATGCCAAATCCAGAGGGAGGAAAAGAAGAAAATATTGTTGAAGCGACAATTGAGTCCTATCCACCACACTAGGGGCAAATAAGCCCCTATTGGATGGGACTTCTAATCATGACGAATAACAACCACTTTTCTGGATTCAGATTGGCTTCGGATCCGAAAACCATTTGACAGGACGAAGCTACACTTTTACCCTTGAGAGGCCGCGTGCTGAAAAACCCGGAAGGGCGACACCAAGCAAAATTAGAGCAAAAAAAAAAAAAAAAGAAAAAAGAAAAATGAAGAAATTGAAAATGAAAGAAGAAAAAGAATGAAAAGAATGAAAGGAAAATAAAAACAGTATCTCCAAGGTTAAAACCCAGCAAGGGCGCTTTTGGCAAAAGTTAAGGCGTAAAGAGTGAGGGTTAATGCACGAGTGATACCTGACCCGAACTACCGTAAGGCTGATTCCATGTTGAATACGTAGGCAACTTCATTCTGAAGTCCAGCCAATAAACAATATCCAAATCGACTGGTCCATATGATGGTTTTATCATCTTTGTCTTCTCATGAATGCCGGAGCTTGGTTGTGACCGTCACTTTGAGGGACTAGATTATGGTGCTCCGTGCTATTCAACAAGGGCAACCTTTCGATTAGGTGTAGTGCCTTTTACCAACAAGGGGCAATATTTCCATTGATATGGATCTGAGGTTGTGCATCTCTAGCGGTAGGTTCGTGCTCGTTTTTATTTTTTTTTTTTTTGGAGCGATAATGGCCGTTTACAACAATAGTTTTGAGATTTTTAATGAAGTTGCTAACTTTCTCAAAATTTTCCATCTTTTCCAAAACATGGACCATTTCTCGGACCAAAAAAGAAAAAAAATTCAGTGCTCATAGCGCTGACCTTGCATGATTTCAAATCATAAATGAACAAGTATGTAATCTAACTCTATATTGGTCAAAATTGTTTTAGTAGAAAACCAACAAAAATGGTCAAAATTTGATGAACTAGGGCCCACAGTTGAGTTGGTGTTCTGTATTTTCCCCATTGGAACAATACTGCCAAGAAGGCATCTACCTGCCAGAAAGGGAATACACTTAAGCTGTCAGTAAAGGGCTGAAAGCTCTCAACATCCTCCAAGCAACAGGTATCCGGCCAAGTGCGAAGAACAAATCGGAGGTCGAATGTATTCCCACCCTTATCCGGGGCGTCGACTAGACATCACCAGAGGGAATAGCTGCGAGCTAAAAATATGCTGGGCATAGTCCACAACCTTCAATTTATGCATCGACCCATGTCTGGACGAGATGAAAAATGAGAGATTAAAGAATAGAAGGTGTGCGATGAGAGGAAAAGTGAGAAAAGTTTTGAGAGAAAAACCGAGCCTGAGGGTCCGAGTGATTGTAAGAATCACAAATGAGAAAGGTGGGAACTAACCCGAAGAAACTGGCTCGTCGCCGACTGAGAGCGTCTCTCACTTTTGTTAACGGTCTGAGTGTTCGTGTTTTGTTGTTTTGGTTGTTCATCTGTTTCGAGTCGTTTCGAGTGTTACTCGAGTGTTAGGTTTGTTTACCTTTTGGTTTGTCTTTGTGAGTCGTTGACTGTGTCAGCTGTAGGCTGGGGTAATACCCGATGAGAAACCCTTTTCTCACTACAAATCAAAATGAATCGTTTGTGCTCAGCAGTGCTGTTCCATTCTCCATATTTTGTGCAAAATAGAATTGTTCTTTCATAAACTGCAGGTCAACCAGTCATGTGGAACATCATAGATCAAGACCTATCTGAAGCTATGAGGGTTCCAGCCTGCCAAAGCAAAAAAAGAGGGAAAAGTGGAAGCATCTTAGTGTGTTTTAAAACTCAAAAGATTGGCATTTCAGTCACCTTCTTAGGCCTCGCCTTTCTTGACAGTATGAAGTACTCAACCCCAAGTGTAAGCCCGCTTCAGTCAGAATGTAGTCCAAAGCAGCAACTAGCTTTGCACATTGCGGATGTTATTTCTCTTGCCAATTATAAATAGGGTTACCCTTTTGAGCCGAGTGTGTTGCAAAGCCCTCCGAGAGATGAATCGAGGCCCCAAAGTACATGTTTGATGCCTTCCTTTAATCGGCAATAGAATGTGCAACTTTCATCTACACTTCTGTTGCATGTGTGCTGCGCATCGTTACAATTCATCCACGATGAAATGCTTCTTCAATGTGCATATAATATTGCCTGTCTATGCGTAAAATGTGCTTGCTTTCAGATCTGCATAAATTATGCTTTGGCTTGTTTCATGACATAAAAAAAATGTGTGCTTTATCCGAGTTGTGCCCTCATTTGTCGTATCGAGTTGTTGCTCATTCGTTTATCAGTTGTTACCATTTGTCTATCGAGTTGTTGCTCTTCTTATCGGAGTTGTAAACTGTCAAGGCTTATTGTTGCTTATTGAGTTAATTTGCTTTGTTTGTTACATTGGTTCACTACCTGACCTGCAATTACATGCATGGTTCAATTTCCATTTCGATTCCCATTGTTATGTAATATTGATGTGATAGCGATGGATGTAAAAATGTACCAAATGTAACACTTTCTGAACGAAATAGCTGCTTCATTTCATCATGTCTTTTGCAAAAAGTACACAGTTTTGAAAGATAAGTAAAAACCTGCCTAAGGCGGTACAATTGCTCACATCTACCAGCAAAGAAAAGAAAAGTAAAGTAAAAAAGAGGAGAAAAACAACAAAATGTCTGAACAGAGTTAAAGAAAGAAAGAGCAATAGGTGTCTGGATCAACATCAACGGTCTCGATGTACGGGAGTCGCGTCCTGTCCTCTCCTGACGAGGGCCAGGATCACCACCGCCAGCTCCGTAATCAGAGCTGACTGTCTCGGCCTCACCACGGGACGACGCAACCTCCTCATCCGATTTCATCATCATCTGGAGTGGCCCTCTCGTGAACTACTCCCAACTTGGTGCCCTTGTCGCCTCGATGGGGAATTGTCATCCCGACGCCTTGCTCCTCTCCTTCTCGAGTAGGAATAAAATGTCCCGCTGGATACCTCCACGTCGGGATCGGAATGGGGCTTTGAAAGGACAAATAGCAAATGCATCAGTCATGTTACGCAAAGCAGGAGTATGAATGCCGAATATAGTGTCATGATACAGCGTATAAATGCTGTGAGCAGCTTATCAGTACAAAATGTAGTGTATGGGTCCAGTGTATGAATGCTGTGAGCAACGCTGTTGAGCAACGCTGTGAGCAGTATGTGGGTTATCGTGTATCAGTGCCGTGAGTGCTATGTATCAAGTGCCGTTGATAGTGTGATGCATCAGATATGTAGAACAGATTAGGTAGAGTTTGAGATTGCGGTTAATTGTACTATCGGGATATTGTAGAGTTAGCGAAGCGATGCACCGTGCAACATCGCCTACCGTTGAGGCTGTCAAAGCTCTAGGACTGCGAGTGTACTCGACGGAAGCCTGCAAAATTGGAATCATTAGTATTTTGCGATGTCAATTGAATTGAAAGACTGTGGAAATGCAAAGTCTAGTAGACATACCGGGGTCGAGCAAAGACTCCGACAAGCTCAAATCAGCAGGGAGGAGGAGCGAAAGATTTGATAATTCTGCCCCACCATGCCCCTCGACATTGGTGATCGTCTCGTGGGCAGTGCTGGCCACTAGCCCCCCGTTCCCTCCGAGATCCACTCCTACCCGGGCGGAGTGCCTCGGTTTCTCACTACTCCTGCGGCCGCCGCAGGACCTCCCTCTCGACTCGACCTAGCAGCCGGTCAAGATGGCATCAGATAGATTTGAATGAACTCGAAGAGTCGCTTTCGTGTCATGAACGGTCAGATCCCAGGCCGATGGTGTACTCCGTCATTCTCCCGCAGAGTGTACCTCTCAGTATGCCTCATATGGGTGAGAGGCGGGCTCGAGACCTACCTGCTCCGGTAAGCTCGAGGGTCTGCCGTAAGAAGCGCTCACCCAAGTACCAGGCGCGGCAAATCGTCCCTCTACAGACCCTGAACCTGGCAGGTCTCTCGAGCACCGGCATACAGGCTCTTGAACTGCTTCAGGCAACGGGCCCAAGAGCTGCCAATGATCGCAAATTCATTTACATAGTTTGTTATCTACTGTTATTGAGGTACGAAATAAAGTGAAGCTTAAAAGAACTTTAATGTTTACGTACCCTCGGCTACGTAATGGTGCTAAAATACGATGAAGAACATGAAGGACTCTTGTGGCCTCCGGCTCACATCTCCACTTCGAAGCGATGGGAAAACGAAAACCATGGGGGGCATCTCCTCATCCGGGCACTGGGCAGCCTAGGAAATTTAGGCATACACCTTACAACTACAGAATGCAACGAGAACCATATATGAGTATGCTTATCAAACAAAGCAGTATATACAGATAAAGCAAGTGCGGTTACGTGCAGATGTATTTGTGAAGTGGGCAGTGTACAAACAATGTAAGTAGATTGCGTGCGCGAGTGTGTGGAAGTTACAGACAATGAAAAAAGAATGAAAAGACAAAAAGGAACCATTATACCTCCCGGCTCGCCAATAAAGCCTCCAAGGAACTGCCCGCTGAGGCGGGAGGATGGCCATATACCCGTAAAAAAGTGGCTAGCCCGCGCCACCCCAAGTCGTAGCGGCGGATCCGTGCACGTCCAACTAAGCACTCAGCAGGTAGAGGCGACGCTGTTCGCCGGTTGGCGAAGATGTGGTCCCAGCAGGAAACATTAATGAGCCACGGGATACTGCTCCTCCTCCTCCTGGAGTAGTAGGCGCCTGGATCTGAAGTGCATCCTTGAACTATGAGTTACCTCACAAAACCCTTCCGCGGCAGAGTGGCTAAGTGCCGAGGCAAAGTATAGCTGAGGCGGCGTCCACTCGTCCATATCTATATCAAAGCGGATCGGGATCACTTCCTTACTCTGATGCCTCGTGAGCATGGAGAAGTCAAAGGGAGTTCATCGTCATCTCCCTGGTGGCAGAAAGGTGGGAGGGGAAGTTGGTGATTTGGGGGTCCCCCCCCCAAAAAAAAACCCACCTCTCCACCAGAGCAGCAAGAAAGGGGCCTACTCGCAGAGCCGAGAGTCCCATGCAGAAGTCCCAAGCGGCCAGTCAATATACGGACCGCATGGTACTCCATGTACCAACCTCGGCCGGCGTGTTCCTTACCCCTGGAAGGCATGGGAAATCTCCCTGTGTTCAAATAAATAGTTGCGAGCAGTGTTAGAAATACAGTGTTGAATGCATCGCTCGGAGTGATAAAAATTGAGTGTGTGGGCTATGTGTCCGATGGTCTACACAGATATCGGGAGTGGGTGTGCTCTCAGTAACTCGGAATGATGTATCAGTGTGTTTGAATTGTTTAGGTTGAGGACGCAGCGCTAACTATGTGTGCGTGTGTTCAGATTTAAACAGATACTGGGTGTGGGTGTGCCTCCAGGTGAATACAAACATTGATGTATCACTACATCTGAGTTAAGCAGTTAAAGAACAGAATCAACTATCGCAGTTATATTGTAGACACCCCATCTTGACCGTCCTCAAACTTGACGTCACTGGTTTGAACACACGGTGATCTTCCTGTTGTGTTTGTTTGGAGTTCCCGGAGGTCTCGGCTCGCGCGCCTTGCCCAGGATCCCCGAATAAACCGTTTAGTGATCTGGTTTTGCACCAAACACTTGTATCTTGCCTTTGGAGGCAGGGTAGGCTTGTAGACCATCCCTACCCCCACCGGGCCAGCTGGCTAGATGCCACCGGCTGGTTTTGCTGCCATCGGCAATATAGTTTGCCGCCGGCACTCTGTTGCTTGACGGCACTCTTTTTGGCCAAGATGGCATTTTTTCCGGCCGATTGCTGTTCATCTACTTTTGCAGATATTTAGACAGCTGTATTGCTTTGCTCCCCTCGCATACACGTGTATGGGAGGGATCTCCCTCTGCAAAGCTGTCTTGTAGCAATTACAAGAGCTATTATAGAGAGGACCCTCTCTTAATGCAAAGGAGGAGAGCTCTTAGACATTTTTGAAGGAGAAAATACAGAAAGCTCTGGTTTTCTAGGTGTAGGGTTAGATAATACACTTTCTATTCTCTATCTCCCTCTCATGTTTATTCACTAGGTGTTTGGGCCTTAATATTTTGCACACAAACACTAGTGTTTCACCGTTCTTCTCTTGGATGCTGAGTTCTAAAGAGTGTGTTTGAAGCTTTTGTGTGTTGGATTCAAGCTCAAGAGCATTGAGCACCATTGTTGAAGAGGACTACAAGGTGAGAAAACTAGTCCCTTTTTCCCCCATTTTTGTGCATCGATTTTCTACTGTCGTAGAGCTGTTTTTGTGATTTATTGTATAAGAACAATTTTGAAATGCACAAAACAGTGCGATGCGCGGAACAGCGCGAGGTTTGAAATGCACAAAACAGTGCGATGCGCAGAACAGCGCGAGGTTTGAAACTCTCAAAGGCAAGATGCAAGTGTTTGGTGCAAAACCAGACACTAAACGGTCGAGTTCGGGGATCCTGAGGCAAGGCGCGCGAGCCGAGACCTCCGGGAACTCCAAACAAACACAAACATGGAAGATCACCGTGTGTTCAAACAGTGACGTCCAAGTCTTGAGGACGGTCAAAAATGGGGTGTCTACAATATAACTGCGATAGTTGATTCTGTTCTTTAACTGCTTAACTCAGACGTAGTGATACATCACATGTTGTATTTCACCGTGAGCACACCCACACCCAGTATCTGTTTAAATCTGAACACACGCACACACGCTGCGTCCTCAACTAAACAATTCAAACACACTGATACATCAATTGCCGTAGTTCACTGAGAGCACACCCACTCCCGATATCTGTGTAGACTCGGACACATGCCCACACACTGCATTTTTATCAACTCCGAGCGCATTCAACACTGTATTTCTAACACTGCTTCGCAACTATTTATTTGAACACAGGGAGATTCCCATGCCTTCCAGGGGTATAGGAACACTGCCGCCCGAGGTTGGTACATGGAGCTACCCGATGCGGTCCGTCATATTGTCGACTAGGCCGGCTTTGGGACTTTCTGCATGGGACTCTCGCGCCTCACTGCGAGTAGGCCCCTTCTTGCTGCTCTGGTGGAGAGGTGGTGGGACATCACCAACTCCCTCCACCTTTCTGCCACCAGGGAGATGACGATGACTCCCTTTGACTTCTCCATGCTCACAGGCATCAGAGTAGGAAGTGATCCGATCCGCTTTGATATAGATATGGACGAGTGGGACGCCGCTCAGCTATACTTGCTCGGCACTTAGCCACCTCTTGCCCGGACAGGGTTTGTGAGGTACTCATAGTTCAAGGATCACTTCCAGATCCAGGCGCCTACTACTCAGGAGGAGGAGGAGCAGTATGCCCGTGGCTTCATTATGTTCCTGCTGGGGACCACACTCTTCGCCAACCGGGCGAACACCGTCGCCCTCTACCTGCTGAGTGCCTTAGTGGACGTGACACGGATCCGCCGCTACGACTGGGGTGGCGCGGGCTAGGCCACTTTTTACGGGTATATGAGCTCATCCTCCCGCCTCAGCGGGCAGTTGCTTGGAGGCTATTGGCGAGCCTGGGAGGTATATGTTCCCTTTTTTGTCTTTTCAATTCTATTTTTCATTGTCTGTACTTCACACACACTGCGCGCACGCAATCTGCCTTACATTGTTTGTACACTGCACACACTTCACAATACACTGCACGTACCGCACTCTGCTTTATCTGTATACTGCTTTGTTTGATAAGCATACTCATATATGTTCTGTTGCATTCTGTAGTTGTAGGTGTATGCCTACTTTCCTAGGCTTGCCCCAGTGCCGGATGAGGAGATGCCCCCCATGGTTTCGTTTTCCCATCGCTTCGAAGTGAGATGTGAGCGGAGGCCACAAGAGTCCTTCATGTTCTTCCATCGCTATTTTAGCACCATTACTGTAGCCGAGGTACGTCAAACATTACAGTTCATTTAAGCTTCACTTTATTTCGTACTCTCAATAACAGTAGATAACAAACTATGTATGATTTGCAGATCACTTGGCAGCCTTGGGCCCCGTTGCCTGAAGCAGTTCAAGAGCTGTATGCCGGTGCTCGAGAGACTGCCAGGTTCAGGGTCTTGTTAGAGGGACCGATTTGCCGCGCCTGGTACTTGGGTGAGCGCTTCTTACGGCAGACCCTCGGCTTACCGGAGCAGGTAGTCTCGAGGCCGCCTCTCACCCATATGAGGCATACTGAGAGGTACACTCTGCGGGAGATGACGGAGTACACCATCGGCTGGGACTCTGACCGTTTCAGACACGAGAGCGACTACTCCGAGTTCATTCAAATCTATCTGATGCCATCTCTGACCGGTGCTGGTCGAGTCGAGAGGGAGAGGTCTGCGGCGCCGGCAGGAGTAGGAGCACCGAGGGCACCTCCAGCCCGAGGTAGGAGTGGATCTCGGAGGGGACGGGGGGCTAAGTGGCCAGCACTGCCCACGACGATCACATGTCGAGGGCATGGTGGGCAGAATTATCAAATCCCTTTCGCTCCTCCTCCTGCTGATTATGAGCTTGTCGGAGTCTTTGGCTCGACCCCGGTATGTACTACTAGACTTTGCATTCTCTACAGTCATTTCAATTCATTTGACATCCCGCAAAATACTAATGACTTCCAAACTTTTGCAGGCTTCCGTCGAGTACACTCGCCAGTCCCTAGAGTTGACAGCCTCAACGGTAGGGATGTTGCAACGGTGCATCGACTTGCTAACCATCTACAATATCCCGATAAGTACAATTAACCGCAATCTCAAACTCTACCTAATCTGTTTCCTACATAATCTGATGCATCACACTATCAACACGGCACTTGATACATAGCACTCACGGCACTGATACACGATAACCCACATACTGCTCACAGCGTTGCTCACAGCGTTGCTCACAGCATTCATACACTGGACCCATACACTACATTTTGTACTGATACACTGCTCACAGCATTTATACGCTGTACTCATACACTATATTCGGCATTCATACTCTGCTTTGCGTAACATGACTGATGCATTTGCTATTTGTCCTTTCCAAGCCCCATTCCAGATCCCGACCGTGGGAGGTACTCCAGCGGGACCATTTATTCCTACTCGAGAAGGAGGAGGAGCAAGGCGCGGGATGACATTCCACCATCGAGGCAGACACAGGCGCACCCAAGTTGGGAGTAGTTCACGAGAGGCCACTCCAGATGATGATGAATCGGATGAGGAGGTTGCGTCGTCCCGTGGTGAGGCCGGAGACAGCTCAGGCTCTGATTACGGAGCTGGCGGTGGTGATCCTGGGCCCTCGTCCAGGAAGAGGACTAGGACCGACTCCCGTACTCGAGACCGTTGATGTTGATCCAGACACCTATTGCTTTTCTTTTCTTTACTCTGTTCAGACATTTGTTGTTTTTCTCCTCTTTTTTACTTTACTTTTCTTTTCTTTGCTGGTAGATTGAGCACATTGTACCGCCTTAGGCAGGTTTTACTTTCTTCAAAACTGTGTACTTTTTGCAAAAGACATGATGAAATGAAGCAGCTATTTCGTTCAAAAAGTGTTACATTTGTACATTTTATACATCGCATCGCATCACATCATATTACATAACAATGGGATCGAATGGAAATTGAACATGCATGTATTGCCAGGTCAGGTAGTGAACCAATGTAACAAACAAAGCAAATTAACTCAATAAGCAACAATAAGACCTTGACAAGTTTACAACTCGATAAGCAAAGAGCAACAACTCGATAGACAAATGAGTAACAACTCGATAAACGAATGAGCAACAACTCGATAGACAAATGAGCAACAACTCGATAAGCAACACATTTTTTTATGCATGAAACAAGCAAAGCATATTTTATGCAGAATTGAAAGCAAGCACATTTTACGCAATAGACAGGCATATTATATGCAACATTGAAAGCATATTCATATGGATGAATTGTAACGATGCGCAGCACACATGCAACAGAAGTGTAGATGAAAGTGCACATTCTATGCGATAAGGAAGGCATCAAACATGTACTTTGGGGCCTCCGATTCATCTCTCGGAGGGCTTTGCAACACACTCGGCTCAAAAGGGTACACCCTATTTATATTGGCAAGAGATAACATCCGCATGTGAAAACCATAGTTGCTGCTTGGACTACCATTCTGACTTGAAGCGGGCTTACACTTGGGGTTGAGATACATTCATACTGTCAAGAAAGGCGAGGCCTAAGAAGGTGCACCTGAAATGCAATCTCGGAATTTGCTGGAGTTAAAACACACTAAGATGCTCCACATTTTCCCTCTTTTCTTTTGCTTTGCAGGCTGGAACCCTCATAGCTTCAGATAGGTCCTTGATCTAATGTTCTCACATGACCTGGGTTGAACCCTGCAGTTTTATGAAAGAACGAATTCTATTTTGCACAAATATGGAGAATGGAACAGCACTCTGAGCACAAAACGATTCATTTTTGAATTTGTAGTGAGAAAAGGGTTCTCAATCGGGTATTGAGCCTACAGCTGACCACAGTCAAAACGACTCAACAAAGACAAACAAAAGGTAAACAACCTAAACACATCGAGTAACACTCGAAACGACTCGAAACAAGAATCGAAACAACCAAAACAACAAACACGACACTCAGACGCGTTACAAAAGTGAGAGACCTCTCAGTCGCGACGAGCCAGTTTCTTCGGGTATTAGTTCCCACCCTTTCTCATTTGTGATTCTTACATCACTCGACCCTCAGGCTCGGTTTTTCTCTCAAAAACCTTTTCTCACTTTTCCTCTCATCGCACACCTCTCTATTCTTTAATCTCTCATTTTTCATCCGTCCCCAGACATGGTCGATGGATAAATTGAAGGTTGTGGACTCATGCCCAGCATATTTAGCTCGCAGCTATTCCCTCTGGTGATGTCTAGTCGACGCCCCGGATAAGGGAGTGGAATACATTGATCCATCCCGATTTGTTCTTCGCACTTGGCCGGATACCTCGTTGCTTGGAGGATGTTGAGAGCTTTCAGCCCTTTACTGACAGCTTCAGCTGTATCCTTTCTGGCAGGTAGAATGCCCTTCTTGGCAAGTATGTCGACAATGGGGAAAAGACAGAACACCCAACTCAACTGTGCCCCTAGTTCATCATTTTGACCATTTTTTGTTTTGGTTTTCTACTAAAACAATTTTGACCAATATGAGAGTTAGATTAACATACTTGTTCAATTTTATGATTTGAAATCATGCAAGTCAGGCTATGAGCACTGAATTTTTTTCTTTTTTTGGGTCCGAGAAATGGTCCAGTTTTGGAAAAGATGGAACAAATTTTCGAGAAAGTTAGTCAACTTCATTAAAAATTCTCAAAAACTATTGTTGTAAACGGCCACCGCTCAACGAGCACAGAACCTACCCTAGAGATGCACAACCTCAGATCCATATCAATGGAAAATTGCCCCTTGTGTAAAAGGCACTACACAGCAACGAAAGGTTGCCCCTTGTTTGAATAGCACCGCAGCACACCATAATCAGTCCTCAAAGTGACGGTCACAACCAAGCTCCCGGATTCAGAGAAGACAAAGATGATCAAAACCATCATATGGACACAGTCGATTTGGAAGTGTTTATGGCTGGACTTCAGAATGAAGTTGCCTACGTATTCCAAACATGGGAATCAAGCCTTACGTAGTTCGGGTCAGGTACACTCGTGCATTAACCCTCACCTTTTACGCTCTAACTTTTGCCAAAGCCGCCCTTCTGGGTTTTTAACCTTGCGAGATATGTTTTTATTTTCCTTTCATTCTTTTCATTCTTTTTCTTCTTTCATTTTTCAATTTCTTCATTTTTCTTCTTTTCTTTTTTTTTTTTTTTTGCTCTAACTTTTGCTTGGGTCGCCCTTCCGGGTTTTCAGCCCAGCGGGCCTCTCAAGGGTAAAAGTGTAGCTTCGTCCATGTCAAATGGTTTTGAGATCTCGAAGCCATCTGAATCCAGAAAAGTGGTTGTTATTCGCTAATGATGTAGAAGTCCATCCAATAGGGGCTCAATTTGCCCCTAGTGTGGTGGATAGGAACTCAATTGTCCTTCAACAATATTTTCTTCTTTCCTCCCTTCTGGGATTTGGCATTCTTGCCGATCTTTGTTAGCTTAAGAAAAGTCCGATTTTTTTTTTTTTTTTTACTCTTTGAGCACATCTGACATTTTTGCCTCTAGTTCAAGGGCTATTTCTGGCCAAACTTTGCAAGCTTCTTTTGATAACCCCTGATCTTCCTGATCTGACTTTTCTTGCCCCTAGTTCGAAGGCTGTTTTAAATCTGGCCTGACAGGCCTCACATTGTGGTTGACTTTTGAACATTCTGAATCCAAGTTCAAGGTTTGAAAGCAAAAGGTCGAGTCTCGAGGCTGAGAGGGATCCTAAGCTGCACAATCTTAAGAGCAATTCCACACAGGTCTTCGCAGGACAATGCAAAACATTTTTATTTTTGAAATCTTTTAAGAAAACGACTAATCGTTCACGCTGAAAACAATGTAGAACCAATCTAGATCAAGCCCGGATCCTTCTCAGGACCCACGTTAACAAACATGATCTCATTCACTAAAGGCTTAGCATGCCTCTCTTTCTCTCAGTTTGATCAAATTTTGCAAAACCCGAGGAATTCCTCCCTCTTTGTTTTCGTTAAAAAAGTTTTTTGAAAAACTTAGTTCAATACAATGATTTCAAGGCACAGAAGAAGTAGGTGAAAAGTACTGTCGTTTCATTCAAACTTGTTGGCACAACAGGCTCAAAGTAGCAATAAGCATAAAACATGATAAAAAAACCACTACTATTTCATTCAGATCTGTCAGCACAAGTGGCTCCAAGGCAGAAACAGACTCAAAAGAAAGCAAAAACACAAACACAGAACAAAATAGTGATGCCCAAGGTAACATCCCCGGAATCACCTAACTCCTATACAACAAGACTGACTCGATACAACAAGACAGACCCAACCGACATAGTAAGAAAAGTCTTACTAAATACAAGACAACAAAACTGATTGAATACCCAAGTTAGAAAGTACAAAAACTAGCATTCACAAATGCTCAAAATAGTGCGTGCCATACGCCACATCTAGAGTCAACTAAGCGACGCCCGCAGGTGGTTCAACCCTTGATCACATACTTGTATTCTCCTTGAAGTCCACCAACCCGGTGATGACAGACTTTGCTGAGCTCGGTGGGAGGATGACCCCGTCGTCAAACAGACCCTGTACTTCGTGGCGAAGTCGGAAGCAGTTGTCGGTGGTGTGACCAGTTTGTTGATGGTACGCACAGTACTGGGTAGCATCATGTGGGAGAGGCCAAGGCTCAAGAGGCTGGAGATGACCTTTTTTAGTGAGGATTCGAAGAGCCTTGGACAAAGGCATGTAGAGGGCATGAAAGACCCTGCGACCTCGGGGCAGATACTTCGAAGTCTGTGGACCTTTGCAGGACGCACTAGCAAAAGGATCGACATGTGCAGCCTTGGCTCTCTGATCTTTTCCAGGTGTAGGGTTAGGATTGGAAGGAACTGTTCTGGCACGATGGTCCCTATCCCGATTTTCCCTTTGGCTTGAACTACTCTCAGTCTGAGCAGGGAAAATGCCATCCACAGTCTTAGCCACAACTGCGAGTACTTGTTGTTTATTCAACCCCTCAGCTTTCAGGGCCTCAACAGCTTGTTGGAGTTGTTCATAAGGATCAGTGTCCACCTTCGCCTTGTCCTTATCACTCGCCTCAGCTTGGTGGAAGCTTTGGGTTACTATTTCAGTGCGAAGTCTCGTTGTTGTTGACATGTCATTGCCAAAGCTTGAGACAACTTCAGGTTGGCTGAGCTCAATTACAATTCACCCCAGTAGCGGGGGCATCTGCGGCATGAAGTTCCCGGCATATGACATGGTTAGTGGCGGAGCCGACATTCCATAGGCCAGATCAGCCACAGATCTCTGGAGCTTGCCAATCATTCCCATTAACTCAAATGTGGTTGGCTCACGAGCTTGAAACAACTCGGGTTCCCCGATCGGGCGTGCGGCAGGTGACCTGGGCGGGTGCGGCACTTCAACGTTGGTCTGGCCCTGTATTGTGATTCCTTGGTTTAGTGCCGCTGCCATGACCACAATTTCCTTCGAATTCTGTGTCATCGCGGGTCTGCTTAACTGAACAGAGGGGACGTGACTGGTGGCTGATGGATCTAATGAACCGGTGAGCCTCAACTGCCCCTTTTTTGCCTTGCCTTAGTGAAGGAGAACACTGGTTGCCCTAAACCGAATCTCTGAACCTGAAAGAGAAAACAGGTAGCATCTCAGCCCAATTTCACCGGAACAGACATAAGCATAGCAGAATAACTGTATTCGACCACTGATCATTGCTCCCTAAAATTACTGTTCCGAAATCGAATCTGATACCCGTAGATATAACTGATTCTCAAAATACTGATGCCCGTAGGCCTGATACCCTGACTTGCAAACTGATACGTGCATTCTTGTAGAAGTACACTCTAAAAGCACATAGCAAGCAAATGAGAGCCAAAACACCCCTATGTTCGGCTACGGTTTCCCTATCCGACTTTGTCAGGAGCTAGGGTTTCACTACGCACACAGCGGTTTCAAACAACCTACAATCGGGTAAGTAACCTGTCCTAGTTTGGAATGGTCACTATGGATTCCGAATATGCACTAGGTCGAATGGTCAAAAAGGGTGCCCTGATAAAAATCGGGTTTGTGTTCCCATCATGGTAGAGCCCGTAACCGGTCAGCCTTATGCCACGCTTCTCAAAGCGAGCCTCCGGCAAACCATTCAGGAATAGGATATGGCAAACACGGTGTCCTAGGCGCACCAATGCACATGCAATGCAAAGAAACACATAAGTCTAATCAAAACAAGATATCATGAGTTCGAGTCAAGTTCTCTAAATCTCCAGCAGAGTCGCCAGAAACTATAGACGCACCCCGAGGGCCTCATGCTACTACAGTTCGGACTCAAATGTCACGGTTCTGAATCTAATCCCACAAAGTGCAATGCAAGACCAATAAATCACCAAAGAGTCCAAATCCGGAAAATCGTTTTGGAAAACTGATTTTTAAGAAAGAAGTGCCAAACATGGATTGCTTTGCCAGATACAGAGTCGCCACCTAAATATTTTATTTTGGGGGAATTTAGGAAACCCTGACTCGTGCCTAAGGCCACGTGTCCATCATCACCAAAGTTGCCTCGGCTCAGGAACTTGGGTACGATTGGGGAAGGTCATCTATGAGCACCCCCGCTCGCCCGATCAAAGATTGGCCTGTACTAAGCCTGATATCTAGTTTTTGAAAACACATGTGTTCTTATTCTAGTTAATTAGCTAGAATTTACTAAGTGATGCACACAACACACAAGTATAGACTAGATCGCCTAATTTGGAACAAAGCATTGCATATCCGTTTGTTTGGAAACGGTTTGAAGTTTGCTACTCGCAAGTAGGCTAAAATGCGGATTTCAATGAATTGTCCCAATTCAAGCAATCCAACCTTCACCCATAGGCATTCAGGCAGTTATATCACATAAGCAAATAGCCTCATGGCAAGCATGCTTTCATGTTAACACTCACATACATGCAAGATGCTAAAGCATAAACGCTTACAGTGTACTCCGAGCCAAAATAAAGAACTAGTTAGTAATCAATGCATGATCCTAATTCAAGTTAAGATGGCTAATACAACACATACGAAATACAACTAGAAATAGGCTCAGCTATTCTAAGATGACATATGAGATACGACGATTCGATACATGTATTCAACTTGGAATTGAAATACGATGCAGTTCGTATGGTGCACCGAGCCTGGTGCATGCAATACAGATGAATGATACAAACATGCATAGCATAAGGATGCTAATTGAAAAAGACCTAGAACTAACCATCGTAAGCGGTTAAGTAAAAGGGAGAAAGAAATGGAGGTTTGGAAGACATGCATCACACACACGCACGCTTATTACAACAATTGCGCCCTCTCGACAGAGGAACCGAAAGAATAATACAAGCCAACTAATTAACTAACTATCCTAGCTAATTAATTATTACACAACACTTAACTATTTAAAAAAATTAATTAAGCTATAAAAGCAGTAAAGGATGCTTATGCTGCCTCTGTTTACACTGTTTTGCACCTCTGAAAACTGTGCAAGTCTCAAGGATGCTTCTGAATCACCTTCTGAGCACTGTGGGGTGTCACTGGCCGAAATTCAAGGCCACCGGCCAAGAGGAACTGGTCATCGACTATTTGTGGGGATCTCGGCCAACAATCCATAGCCGGCCGGCACTAAAGATGGCCGACTGTAGACGTCCCTGAACGTCCCGGGAAAATCCCATTTTGTTCATTGGGCTCACTACAGTTCGGACTCGATGTCACAGTTCTGAATCTAGTCTCACAAAGTGCAATGCAAGATCGATAAATCACCAAAGAGTCCAAATTCGGCAAATCGTTTTGAAAAACTAATTTTAGAAAGAAGTGCCAAACATGCACTGCTTTTCCAGATACAGAGTCACCACCTAAATATTTTATTTTGGGGAATTTAGGAAACCCTGACTCGTGCCTAAGGCCACGTGTCCGTCATCCCCAAAGTTGCCTCGGCTTGGGAACTTGGGTACGATTGGGGAAGGTCATTTCATGAGCACCCCCGTTCGTCCGATCAAAGATCGGCCACTACTAAGCATGATATCTTGTTTTTGAAAACACATGTGCTCTTATTCCGGTTATTAACCTAGAATTACTTTGTGATGCGCACAGCATACAAGTATAAACTAGATTGCCTAAGTTGGAACAAAGCATCGCGTATCCGTTTGTTTGAAAATGGATTGAAGTTTGCTACTCGCAAGTAGGCTAAAACACGGGTTTCGACGAATTATTCCAATTCAAGCAACCCAACCTTCACCCACAAGCATTCAGGCAGTTATATCACATAAGAACATAGCCTCATGGTAAGCATGCTATCATGGCAGTCACTCACACGCATGCAAGGATGCTAAAGCATAAACACTTACCGAGTACTTCTAGCCAAAGAAAGAAGCTAATTAGAAAACATGCATGAATCCTAACTATGCTGAGATGCCTAATGCAACATATGCAAGAATGCAACTAAGATAGGCTCGGCTATTCTAAGATGGCATATGAGATGCTACAGGTAACATGTATTCAACTTGGAATTGAAATACGATGCAGTTAGTATGATGCGCTGAGCCCGGTGCATTCAAAACAGATGAATGGATGCAAACATACGAGCATAAGGATGCTAATTGAAACGTGCCCTAAAACTAACCATCATAAGCTGGTAAATGAAAGGGAGAAAGACGTGGGGTTGGAAGACATACATCACACACACGCACACTTATTACAACATTGCCCTCTCTCGGAGGGTCCGAATAAATAATACAGAATCGAATTAAACAATTATTACACAACACTAGCTAATTAACAAATTAACTAAGTAAGCAATTAAACTATCATGCAAACTACATGAAACGGACTGCCTCAGCTCTGCCTTGGATGATAAATGATGCATGCATGCTCGAGACGCCTTGTCAGGAAATCCATCGCGATGCCCCGACTTTCCTTTGTTTGTAATTGATTTCAGAAATTTGCACAAAGCTCCAGAGAGATGAAACTCCACCCTTGGAAACTGTGGGAAGGCTGCCGACCAGCTTATGGGCATGGGAGACCAATGGCCGACCACCTTTTATGGTGGAAACCAAAGAAGGTGGTCGGCCTGCCAGAAAACCTGGTCGGCCGACCAGTTTCTTCTCCTGGATTCTGGTTTTTTGCAACAAGGAGCAAGAGAGAGACATGGCTAGGTATTTTCAGCATATGTGTGTACGACCACTCTCCCCATCATTGTACAAGCTCAAGGGAGTATAGGTCTCGATCCTCGGGCCACCAATCATGTATCGCGATGCATGATGGCCGAGGAACCGAATTGCACAACTTAATATAGAATAAATGCACACATAAACACCTAAAGCCAAAAACTCCGTCATGGGTAGTCAAGAGTGTCGGCGATCGGGAATTGAGGCACGCTTCGTCACTTTGAGTACGAAACGTCCCTCATTTCCCGTGTTCGGACTAACTCCTATTCCGAACACAATGCAACAAACAATGGCATGCACAATGCGACTTTAAGTATGCAACCTAAATGATATGCAACTAAGTGATGCGAACATGCAAAGGATGACATACAAACATGCAACTAGCATACACAATGCAATGAACTAACAATGGCATACTCAATGCACATCGTACTGGAGACGCGCCCTCGGGCTTTATGCTTCTACAGTTCGGACTCAAATTGTCACGGTTCTTAATCTGATCTCGCAAAGTGCAATGCAAGGCTGATAAATCACCAAAGAGTCCGAATCTGGTAAATCGTTTTGGAAAACAGATTTTTAGAAACAAGTGCCAAACATGGACTGCTTTGCCAGATATAGAGTCGCCACCTAAATATTTTTTATGGGGGAATTTAGGAAACCCTGACTCGTTTGCCTAAGGCCACATGTCCGTCATCACCAAAGTTGCCTTGGCTCGGGAATTTGGGTACGATTGGAGAAGGTCAGCTATGAGCACCCCCGCTCGCCTGATCAAAGATCATCCTCTACTAACCATGATATCTTGCTTTGAAAATATTATGCATTCTTGATCCGATTAATTAGCTAATCTTACTATGTGATGCGCAACACAAAAGTATAGACTAGATTGCCTAATTTGGAACAAAGCATCGCGTATCTGTTTGTTTGGAAATAATTTGAGGTTTGCTACTCGGAAGTAGGCTAAAATACGGATTTCAATGAATTACTCCAATTCAAACAATCCAACCTTCACCCACAGGCATTCAGGCAGTAAATCAACTAAGCGGTTAGCCTCATGGCAAGCATGCTTTCATGTTAACATTCACACTCATGCAAGATGCTAAAGCATAAACACTCACCTAGTATTCCAAGCCAAAACAAGGAACATGTTAGTAATCAGATGTATGATCCAAGTCCATGTTAAGATGGCTAATGCATCACAGGCAAAATACAGCTAGAATAGGCTCGACTAATCTATGGATGGCATGTGAAACGCAACAGATAAGATGTATTCAAGTTAGATTTAAAATACTATGCAGTTAGTATGATGCGCCGAGCCCGGTGCATGCAATACAAATGATGGATGCAAAGATGCTATCATAAGTATGCTAATCAAAACATGTCCTAATACTAACCATCAAAAGCAGGTAAGTAAAAGGGAGAAAGAAGTGGGGGTTGGAAGACATGCATCACACACACGCACGCTTATTACGCAATTCACCCTCTCTCGGAGGGACTAAAATAATAATACACATTTAACTAACTAACAAGCTAATTAAATAGTTACAGACCACTTAACCTGTTAAGCAAATTGACTAAGCTAATAAAGCGGTAAAACAACCTCAGGAAGAGGGTCCAATGCATGCGTGCTCGGCTTCGCTCGGGAATCCACCACCATGCACAAGCTGCCTCTGTTTACCCTGCTCTACTCTTCTGAAAATTGTGTAAGTCCCAATGATACTCCAGAATCACTTCCTGATCACTGTGGAAGGTCACCGACCAAGAGGAAACACCACCGGCCAGGGGAAACTGGTCATCGACCATTGGTATGGCTCTCGGCCAAATATATTTAGTCGGCCGACACTCAATATGGTCGATCGACCATATCTTCCTGCAGAATCCTGTTTTGATAGCAGCAGAGGGCAAACTAGGCATGGCAATGCATTTTCAAGCAAATGTTTGCACCACCACCCTCCCTATCATGTTATGGACTCAAGGGAGTTTGGTCCTCGACTCTCGGACCACCAATTGCGCATTTCAATACATGATGGTCCGAGGTGTCAAGTTGTGCATTTCGATGTCAAATGAAATGCACACAAACACCTATGGGGGCCCAACCTCTATCATGGCAATTCAAGAGGCAAAGCATGCATGCCAAATGCAACCTAAGCATGCAAGCTAAGTATGCAATATGAACATGAGGGCAAACATGCACACATGCAAGCATGTAATAACATGTCAACGGCAAAACATGCAACAACATGTTAGGCAACTAAAAGAGAGAATGCATGCCAAATGCATTACAACCTAAGCATGTCAAGCAATGCAACAAAATGCAATATAGCTAAGCCTGTATCAATAATGCAAGCAATGAGCATGCAAAACACTCTGCAACCAAAACATGCAAGCATGAAGCAATGTAACAACATTTGAACAACATACAAATGATGGACTTAAACTAATATGGACAAGCCTTAGCCATGTCTAAATAAGTAGCCAAGATGCTATGGAAATGAAGGCAAATTTACATACAAACATGCATGCGAACATGGTCCAACACTTAAGCATAAAGAGGGGACTTTTAAGCACACTTAAAAGGAGATGATCATGGACACATGGCAAGCATAGCAAGCTCTGAAATCATGTTAGAAAAGGGGCCAAACCAATTAAACAAGGCAAGCATAGCATGCAACTAAGCCCAAGGCCTAAGGCTAACCTAAGGGATCAAACCATGGCTATGCAAGGCGGGTCCCAAAGGGTCGAGGGGACTCAAAACAGTCCCAATGTAGGTCGAGACAAGGCCCAAAACACACTTAGATGGCATCTAAATGGCCTACACATGGAAGCATACACAATGGTCCAAACATGGAGCATAAGACATCAACCTTTTGAAGCATCAAAGAAGCCATAAATGCAAGTATACAAGCATGCTATATGGACTGAAATTACATGATAAGTGGTTCCAAACCACTGAAATAATGCAAGTAAAGCATGCTAGAGGATCCAATACTCAAATCCTACAAGCGAGGTTGCATGGTAGCTATACAAAGCAAGTCATGGACGACCCAAATAACCAAAATCAGACCTCAAGCACACTAAAACATGCATAAAAGCTTCACAAAGCTAAGCCAAAATCATGCTAAAAACAAGGCTCAAAGCACAAAGCATGTTAAGGCAATTTCATGGCATTATAAGACAAGTATGCTAAGCATGCATGGTGTGTCTAAACCAACTTGAAATAGTGCTATATCATGACAAAATAAGCACAAATACCAACTAAGACATGACCAACATGAACTTAAGAAAGGTGCTCACACATGAGGCTAAAATGACAAGTTTTGAAGACAACAAGGAGAGGGGATGCCCTCTCCTTCTTAGGACCTTAAAGGAGGCCAACACAAGGTGGTCCCGGAGCTCACCAAAAATAGCACAAAAAGGAGGCCAAACGAGGCCTAAGAGGGGGTAAACAACCCCAAATCTCAAAGAGACCTTAAACAACTATTTTAAGCACTTAAAATCAGAACTTTTATCAGTTATAGACTAAGCTCAAAAACAGATGCAAGGATGGCTAAAAGCCTATGCAAAAATGAGAAATAAAGAGTAAGAATCTTACCCTTGTAGACCACTTTCAAGAATGGAGCTCCAGTAGCCTTTCCAAGCTTAAATCCACTCAAAAACTTCCAGAACAACCCTTTGGCACCTCAGCAACCAAGGTAAGGTGTGATACTAGGTGTCCTAGTGCAAAACTAAGAACAAATACACCTTATACACACACAAGAGTGAAATAGGGGGAGATATAGAGATAGAGAGATACAAATCCTAAACCCTAATCTCAGACCCTCTCTAGAACTTTTTGGAACCCTTGAGGAGGAAGGAGAAGCCCTCCCTTTATAGAGATTCACTCTTGCAAAGCTTACAAAACAAGCTAAGCAAGAGGGAAATCCCTCCATACACGTGTATGGAGGGAGTGCATTGTGGATGCCAGCTATCACAGCTGGCATAAAATATCTGCCAAAAGTAGATGAACAGTGATAGGCCAGCCAAAAATGACAATTTGACCAAAACAATGGTCGGTCGACCATAAAGAGTGCCGGCCGGCCATTACCAATGGCCGGTGGAAACAAAACATGGCCTGTGGCCTCAAGCCATGGCCGGTGAGGTGTGGGGATGGCCAACAAGCCATTCCCTGCCCTCAGAAGCAAAACAACAACTGTTTGGTGCAAAACCAAGCACAAAACAGGCAAGTCAAGAGGTCTTGAGGCAAGGCGCATGGTCGAGACCTCTGAGAACTCAGGACGAACACAAACATGGATGATCACCGAGTGTTCAAACGGTGACGTCCAAGTCTTGAGGACAGTCAAAAATGGGGTGTCTACAGGTACTTAGCATACATAATGCACATAGAAACTAACATACACGATGAGATGAACAAGGCATGCACAATGCAATGATCAATCATACGACAACATGGCATACTCAATGCTATGGACTACAATGGCATACTCGATGCAAAATGGACTTAAACCAAAATGAATGGGCCTCGGCCACACCCAAATCAGTGGCCATACATGATGAAAATGAGGCAACAAAACACATGCAAACATGCAAGATGCAAGGGCCCAAAGCCTAGGGCACAAGATACAATTGTATGAAAGTATGGAAAGGATGAAATATGGCATACAACAACACATGTTCCAGCTCTGAAATGACATACAAAATGGTCCCGAATCATGCAAACAACTCATGTTATGCATGTTGAATGGCTCAAATACCGAAACTAGTGAAGTGCATTACACTAGAGGTATGCAAAGCAATGCCCAAATGAACAAACCAACCCCAAACAGTCCCTATGCAGGCCCAAAACAGTGGCAAAATGGACTAAGATGATGGCTTGAAATACACAAAAATGAAGCTCATGCAGTGGCCCATAAATGAGGTATACAAGCACAACTCTCAAACGCATTTAAAGAGTGGAAAACATGGGAACATGGCACAAGTATAGGCTCTGAAATAATATGCTCAATGATGCCAAGACATGGAAACACGTCAAGTTAAGCATGCAAGGGGCTCCAAAACTCAAGGCTAGGCAAGGATATTACACTACAAGTATGCATGGCAAGCATCATTCGACCAAGAGGCCTCAAAACAGAGCTAAGGCAGCCCAAAATATGAACAAAATCAGTTTGAAGCATGGCCAAATATGCTAGAATAGAGGGCCAAAACAACATGCATTGTGAGCTAGTGAACATAAGTTACACTACAAGCATATGAAGCATGTGAAGGACTACCAAATCAAGCAAAAACAGAGTCATGGCATGCTAAATGATGGCCACAAAACCCACCGAAACAAGACCAATACATGCAAGAATGACATGCTCCTTTGATAAGCCATGAAAGGGATTACTCTACACATGCAAGAAACAAGCAAAAGGGGACCAAACCAGCCATGGTCAGAGCCTAGGCAGGTCCTAGAAGTCACCAAAAAGTGCCTGAACAAGGCCTCCAAATGGTATAAACATATGCTCCTTTGGTAGGCCAAAAAATGCTAGTAAACAAGACAACAAGAGAAAGGGTCACCCCTCTCTGACCTAGGCCCTCAAAACCACATTCTCACCACTAAAAATCCACTAGATTTCAGTGGTAGGAAGGCCAAGCAAAGACTAGCTCAAATGCCGTATGGCATAGCACAAAACAAGGCTAAATAGAGCATGCAAGAGGGTAGATGACCCCCAACACTAAAAGAGCCTTAAACAAATATGAAAACACTTAAATATGAACCTTTTTTCAGTTGACAACAAAGCTCAAATAAGCATGCAAATGAGGCTAAGAGAAGGATCATAATAATGCTGAAAAGAGGGAAAAGTGATTACCTTTGAAGCTCAGCAAAACCAGCCACTTCTGGACCAAAAAACTCAACCTTTGAGACCTCTCAGGACCCTCCAAGAACTCAATAACAATGGTGGAGGTGTTAGGCTATGAGGTGTGGTGCAAAGGGCTAAGAATAACACACTCTTTAGGGCCAAAATGTAGAGATATAGAGAGATATATATTTTGCCTTAAACAAATTTTTTTGGAACCAGGTATAAGGAGAGTGAGGCCCTCTCTTATAGAGGAATAAAGGTTCAAGCTTCCTCAAGAAGCTAGAGCAAAGGTTCAAGCTTTCTCAAGAAGCAAAAGCAAGGGTGCTACGTGTATGGAGGATACAGTCTGTGCCTTCCAACTGGCACAGCTAGCATCCACCCAGTCAGACAAAACAGGAGAAAGCTGGCTTTCATAAGGATGCTAATTGAAAAAGACCTAGAACTAACCATTGTAAGCGGTTAAGTAAAAGGGAGAAAGAAATGGAGGTTTAGAAGAAATGCATCACACACACGCACGCTTATTACAACAATTGCGCCCTCTCGACGGAGGGACCGAAAGAATAATACAAGCCAACTAATTAACTAACTATCCTAGCTAATTAATTATTACACAACACTTAATTATTTAAAAAAATTAATTAAGCTACGAAAGCAGTAAAACAGCCTCGGGAAGAGAGACGAATGCATGCATGCTCGACTTCGCTCAAAAATCTATCGCCATGCTCATGCTGCCTCTGTTTACACTGCTTTACACCTCTGAAAACTGTGCAAGTCTCAAGGATGCTTTTGAATCACTTTCTGAGCACTGTGGGATGTCACCAGCCGAAATTCAAGGCCACCGGCCAAGAGGAACTAGTCATCGACTATTTGTGGGGATCTCGGCCAACAATCCATAGTCGGCCGGCACTGAAGATGGCTGACCGACCATCTATTCCTGCAGAATCCTATTTTTGCTGCAACAAAGGACAGACAGAGCATGGCAATGCATTTTCAAGGAAATGTTTGTACAACCACCCTCCTTATTATGTTTAAAGCTCAAAAGAGTATGGTTTTCGGCTCTCGGGCCATCAATTATGCATTTCAATGCATGATGGCCAAAGGAGCCAAGTGTGCATTTTAATGTCAAATGAAATGCACACAAAAACCCATAAATAACCCTAACCTCTATCATGGTTTATCAAGAGGCAAGGGATGTAAACATGCAAGCAAAAGTAGTGCAACATGAGCATGTTAATGATCGTGCCATACAAGGTTAAAGGTAACAAGCATGCCAAATGTAATGCAACCTAGATAAGTATGCAAACATGCAAGGCATGTGACAACATTTAAAAATAGGCAAGCATGTAACAACATACAAGGCAAGCATGCAACAACATGCAAGGGACAATGCATGCATAGTGCAAAGCAACTTAACAAAAGGGGCATGCCAAATGCAATACAACTTAAGCATGCAACAACATTCAATAGGCCAAGTATGTAACAACATGCAAGGCAAGCATGCAACAACATGCAAAGGATGGACTTAAACCAACATGGACAGCTCTCAAGTAGGTCCAAATCAGTGGCCAATACGCTAAGGGATAAGGGACAAAATCACATACAAACATGCATGGTAATTGGCCTAACACTTAAGCATCAAAGGGCAACTTTTGAGAATACTTAAAAGGAATGAAAAACGTGCAAATGTGACAACATTGCATGTTCTGAAATGAGGCCAGGAGTGATGCCAAATCACATAAACAAATCATAATCATAGCATGCACAAGGCTTAAAGCCTAAGACTAGTGAAGGGACTTGAACCAAAGCTACACAAAACAAAGAGCATATGGCAAGCATAACCCAAAACAGTCCTGAAGCATGGCAAAGTAAGCCTAAAACATGCAATGACCAAAGCCAAAACAAGCTAAAGCAAAGGGGTAAAAACAAGAGACATGCAAGACTACCAAAGAGGTGTTACCTTACACCTAAGACAACCAAACATGGCATGTTTTAAGTCATGGAAACAGAGAGATGGCATGCTAAAATGAGCACAAAAACCCACTTAGATGGCGTCCCAGATGCCTAAGCATGGTGGCGTATATGATGACACATTCGTGAGGCATAACATACCGACTCTTTAAAGCATTAAAGAAGTTACAAGTGCAAGCATATGAGCATACTATATGGACTGAAATAGCATAACAAGTTATTCCAAACAACTGAAATGGTCGAAATAGAGCATGCTAATGACTTGAGCACCCAAAGCTAACAAGCTAGATCACATGGTAGCTATACAAAACAATGCAAGCATGACTAAGAAGACCAAAATTAGAGCTTAAGCATGTCACAACATGGCTAAAAGCTTCATGGAATTAGGCCGAAACATGCAAGCATAGTAGTTTAAATGCTAGGTACATGTTAAGGCAAATCATAGGTTTACAAGACAAGTATACAAAGAATGCATGGTACGTCTAAACTAAGTCAAAACAGTGTTATATCATGGCAAAATAAAGCCCAATATATTCTGAAATGAAGCTAAAACAAGCTAAGCAAACATGCTACAAACATAAGCCATTTATGCAAGTATTAAAGACAACAAGAAGAGGGGATGACCCTCCCCTATTTGAGACACCAAAACTACCTTTCCACCACTGAAAATCCTCTAGGTTTCAGTGGTAGAAAGGTCATGCAAAGCTAAGGACAAAGGCCAAAATGGATGGCCTAAAACAAGGCCTTGGAGAGGGAAAACGACCCCAAACCACAAAATGACCTTAAACAAAGTTCTAAAGAAAGTGAAAACAGAACTTTTATTAGTTATAAACTAAGCTTAAAACAATAAGCAAGATAGGCTAAAAGCTTAAGCAAGAAAGGGGTATCTAAAGCAAGGAACTCACCCTTGTAGAACCTCTTCAAGAACGAAGCTCGAACAGGTTTTCTGAGTTCATACCAACCCAAGAACACTAAAATCAACCTCAAGGGACCTCAGCTCCAAGAGGATGGTGTTCTAGTGTGTGTTTGTGTACAATAGTAAGATAATACTACACTTTTGAGTACAAAACAAGACTAAACAAGGAAGTATAGATAAAATACTATATATACCCTCTCCAGAACAAATTTTTCTGAATCTCTGAGGAGGGAGGAGGAACTCCCTCTTTATAGAAGTTCAATCCAAAGCTTCTAAGAGAAGCTAAGAAAAGGGGGTAAATCCCTCCATACACGTATGGAGGGGGGCAATTGTGGATGCCAGCTGTGCCAGTTGGCACAAAATATCTGCATAAAGCAGATGAACAGGGTTCAGCCAGCAAAAATGGCCGATCGACCAACACAATGGCCCGCCGACCAAAAACAGTGCTTATCGGCCAATACACTTGGCCGATGGAAAGAAAATAGAGCCGGTGGGTTGAGGGCATGGCAAACAAGCCACCCTCTTCCCTTAGAAGCAAAAACACAAGTGTTTGGTTCACAACCAAGCACAAAACAGACAAGTTGGGAGATCTTGTGGCAAGGCGCGTAGCCGAGACCTCCGAGAACTCAAAACGAACACGAGCATGGATGATCGTCGAGTGTTCAAACGATGATGTCCAAGTCTTAAGGACGGTCAAAAATGGGGTGTCTACAGTTGCCCCTCTTTGACAGAACTCGAAAGTCACAAAGTGACAGGAGTGAATGTCAAAGCCCAGAGACGACCCATTTTTGACAAAGCCGAATACTCAGACTAGCATTCAAGGTAACAAAATATACGCCCGTAGGCATGGGCAAGACGCAAATGACATGCAAGATGCCGAGCATAACTTATAATCATGCAAAGAGAGCTGTAATGAAGCATTTATGCAAAATAAATACAACAATCTAAGCAAGCGAATAAGAGATAACGGCCCTACACATTCCAACAGAAAGGACGTAAGAAAATTATACAATTCTCGCTGCAATTCACGCGGAGAAGACTAAAAGCGACTACCGAGGAGACCCGGAGTCCCAAACACAACATCTCTTAGCATAGCACATGCATGAGAGGAAAGGGAGCATCTCTCAGCATGGCACACGCATCAGAGGAAAGGGAGCATCTCTCAGCATAGCACACGCATGAGAGGAAAGGACTGTGCAAGAAAGCGCGATGCACATAACAGTGCGGGTGTGTCCAAACGCGGCACGCGAGTGGAGAAAGGGGTACGTCCAAACGCAGCATGCGAGTGGAGAAGGGGTTACGTCCAAACGCGGCACGCGAGTGAAGAAAGGGTTACATCCAAATGCGACACGCGAGTGGAGAAAGCGTTACATCCAAACACGGCACGCGAGTGGAGAAAGGGTTACGTCCAAACGTGGCATGCGAGTGGAGAAAGGGTTACGTCCAAACACGGCACGCGAGTGGAGAAGGGGTTACGTCCAAACACGACACATGAGTGGAGAAGGGGTTATGTCCAAACACGGCACGCAAGTGGAGAAAGGGTCCAAATGCGGCACGCGAGTGGAGAAAGGGTTACGTCCCAACGCGGCATGAGAGTGGAGAAAGGGTACGTCCAAACGCAGCACATGAGTGGAGAAAGGGGTTACGTCCAAACGCAGCACGCGAGTGGAGAAAGGGTTATGCCCAAACGCGGCACGCGAGTAGATAAAGGGGTTACGTCCGAACACGGCACACGAGTGGAGAAAGGGGTTACGTCCAAATGCGGCACGCGTTTGGAGAAGGGGTTACGTCCAAACGGGGAACGGGATTGGAGAAAGGGTTACGCCCAAACGCGGCACGCGAGTGGAGAAAGTGTTACATCCAAACGCGGCACGTGAGTGGAGAAGGGGTTACGTCCAAACGCGGCACGCGAGTGGAGAAAGGGTACGTCCAAACGCAGCACGCTAGTGGAGAAAGGGGTTACAACCAAACGCGGCACGCGAGTGGAGAAAGGGTTATGTCCAAACGCGGCACGCGAGTGGAGAAAGGGTTACGTCTAAACGCGGCACGCGAGTGGAGAAAGGGTTACGTCCAAACGGGGCTCGCGAGTGGATAAAGGGTTACGTCCAGACGCGGCACGCGAGTGGGAAAAGGGTTACGTCCAAACGCGGCACGCGAGTGGATAAAGGGTCACGTCCAGACGCGGTACGCGAGTGGAAAAACGGTTACGTCCAAACGTGGCACGCGAGTGGAGAAGGGGTTACGTCCAAACGCGGCACGTGAGTGGAGAAAGGGTTATGTCCAAACGCGGCACGCTAGTGGAGAAAGGGGTTACGTCCAAACGCGGCACGCGAGTGGAGAAGGGGTTATGTCCAAACGCGGCACGCGAGTGGAGAAGCGATACGTCCAAACGCAGCACGCGAGTGGAGAAAGGGAATAACAGTTGAACTGAACCTGGAGTACCTTTGAATGAACCGTACATACAATATCGTCTGGTTTCATCATCTTCAAATGAACCGTGCATACAATATGGTGCCTGCAAAAGAAAGAAATTTGACAAGTACAATATAGTAGAAACACATGTTCCTCGTTAAATCAGGATATCATTTCAATAGGAGATAAACACATGCACATATGATGTGGATAGAAACATGCATAGCAATGCAAGTGAAAGGTGCGTGACAACGCCACTAAATATGGGTGCATAACAATGCAAGAGAGAGCATGCGCGACAACGCAAGCAAGGGATGTATAACAATGCAACCTAACTATACGCATAATAATGCGAGCAGGACGTGCGTGACAATGCAAGTAAAAAGGTGCATGATAATGCAACAAGTGTGCGTGACAACACAAGTAAGGGTTACATAGAAATGCAACTGAAACAAGCATGATAACGCAAGTAAAACATTCGTGACAACGTAAGCAAGGGGTGCATAACAATGCAGAAGGTTGAAATGCATGACAATGCAAATGAAAGATTCATGACAATGCGGGAGATTGAAATGCTTGACAATGCAAATGAAGATGCATGACAATGCAAAAGGTTGAGATGCGTGATAATGAAAATGAAAGATGTATGACAATTCGAAAGATTGAAATGCATGACAATGCAAATGAAAGATGCATGACAATGCGTGAGATTGAAATGCATGAAAATGCAAATGAAAGAAGCATGACAACGCGAAAGATTAAAATGCATGACAATGCAAATGAAAGAAACATGACAATGCGTGATGTTGAAATGCATGACAATGCAAATGAAAGATGCATGACAATGCGTGATTGGCATGCATGACAATGCGAATGAAAGATGCATGACAATGCGTGAACTGAAACACATGACAATGCAAATGAAAGATGCATGACAATGCGTGATTGGAATGCATGACAATGCGAATGAAAGAAGCTTGACAATGCGTGAACTGAAACGCATGACAATGCAAATGAAAGATGCATGACAATGCGTGATTGGAATGCATGACAATGCGTATGAAAGATGCATGACAATGCGTGATGTTGAAATGCATGACAATAGAAATGAAAGATGCTTCACAATGCGTGAACTGAAATGCATGATAATGAGCATAATTTGATAAGGTGCATGACAATGCAAATGAAACACGTGAAACAAACGCAGATGAAGGGGGGGCAAGACAATGCGACCTAAGGGAGGTGCACGACAATGCAAGCATAGCGTGCGCGACAATGCATATAGTACGTGCATAACAATGCAAACAGGCACGCGTTACAGTGCTCATAGAGACGTGCATAACAATGCAAGGGGTGCGCGCTACAACGCTTATAGAGACGCGCATAACAATGCAAACGTTGTGTGCGCTACAACGCAAGACAAAAACATTGTAATGCAACACATTTAAAGAAATTTTCGAATCTCACAAGATACAAAAAAAGGATACACCATACGCGTACCGAGCATCGCACACGGAAGGTACGATTTGAGGTTGACATGGAGGCCGGTTTGAGCTTTAACAGTGTATTTTCTTGCACTTTCTTGAGGAATGAAGGTCCCAAACATCATATCTGACCCAAATAAGGGTGTGAGAGGTGCATCGACCACAAGGAAAGGCTACCGGCCATCCATCGGCCACAAAATAAGCTCATCGGCCAACTATTTCGCCGATCGTCTAACAGTTTGGCCGACCGGCCAAAAGTGGTAGTGCCGGGGCAATTTTGACATTTAGCCACGGGTCTTTAAATATAGGGCCTCAAACCCTATATTTTCACTTCTTCCTAACTCGAAAATCTTTTCGCTCTCTCTCTAGGTGATTTTCCAACCTTCGATCCTCGTTTTTCCTTGGTTTCTGAGCCCTTTTCGTCGTTTGATTCGCGAAACCCTTCCCGTTTCGCACACTTTGAACTGAACAAAACTCGGTTTTTGTGACTTTTCCTTGGTTTCCACCACTTGGGGCTTGTTTTCCCCACGTTTTCCTCAGTCTTCATGCCTTTTCCCACACTCCGACCTTTTCTCCCATTTTCCATCCTCTCGGGGTTGACTTTTCAGTTGACTATTGGCATTTTTGCTCGTTTTACACATTTTCGGCCATTTTCGCACTCTTTCTGAGCACCAAGGATCCTCTAGAGTGTTTTTTTCCTAAAGTTTCCTAAAGTGGTGTATTGTGTGGTTAAGATTTAATGCTAAAAAATTGATGTGACTTGTCATTAAATCTCAACCACACAATGCACCACTCTAGGAAACTTTAGGAAAAAAAACTCTAGAGGATCCTTGCTCCTTTCTGAGATGGCTGACAACATTCCACAGGGTGGGAGTCCTCCAGAGATGGACATGGACCCTGAGGTCGAGCTCCTACCTCTTCGCGTCCGACCATTCAATCCAGCGACTTACAGGCCGGCGATACATGTGTTGCCTCCCGATGGCATCCGTCACTTCAGGAGCTATACGTGGGGCACGCCACTAGAGCTTTTGTTCTGCGAGCCAGAGTCACATCTGTCTTCCTTTGTTTCGCTTTCTGCAATGTAGAACATATAACTGCGATAGTCGATTCTGTTCTTTAACTACTTAACTCAGACGTACTGATACATCACATGTTGTATTTCACCGTGAGCACACCCACACCCGGTATCTGTTTAAATCTGAACAGACGCACACACACTGCATCCTCAACTGAACAATTCAAACACACTGATACATCAAATGTCGTAGTTCACTAAGAGCACACCCACACCCGATATCTGTGTAGACTCAGACACAGGCACACACACTGCATTTTTATCAACTCTAAGCGCATTCAACATTGTATTTCTAACACTGCTTCGCAACTATTTATTTGAACACAGGGAGATTCCCATGCCTTCTAGGGGTATGGGAACACTGCCGCCCGAGGTTGGTATATGGAGCTACCCGATGCGGTCCGTCATATTGTCGACAAGGCCGGCTTTGGGACTTTCTGCATGGGACTCTCGCACCTCACTGCGAATAGGCCCCTTCTTGCTGCTCTGGTGGAAAGGTGGTGGGACACCACCGACTCCCTCCACCTTTCTACCACCGGGGAGATGACGATGACTCCCTTTGACTTCTCCATGCTCACAGGCATTGGAGTAGGGAGTGATCCGATCCCCTTTGATACAGATATGGACGAGTGGGACGCCGCTCAGCTATACTTGCTCGACACTCAGCCACCTCTTGCCCGGGCAGGGTTTGTGAGGTACTCATGGTTTGAGGATCACTTCCGGATCTAGGCACCTACTACTTGGGAGGAGGAGGAGCAGTATGCCCGTGGCTTCATTATGTTCCTGCTAGGGACCACACCCTTCGTCGACCGGGTGAACACCGTCTCCCTCTACCTACTGAGCGCCTTAGTGGACGTGACACAGATCCGCTGCTACGTCTAGGGTGGCGCGGGCTTGGCCACTCTTTACAGGTATATGAGCTCATCCTCCCACCTCAGCGGGCAGTTGTTTGGAGGCTATTGGCGAGCCTGGGAGGTACATGTTCCCTTTTCTGTCTTTTTAATTTCGTTTTTCATTGTCTGTACTTCACACACACTGCGCGCACGCAATCTGCCTTACACTGTTTGTACACTGCACACACTGCACAATACACTGCACGTACCACACTTTGCTTTATCTGTATACTATTTTGTCTAATAAGCATACTCATATATGTTCTATTGCATTCTGTAGTTGTGGGTGTATGCCTACTTTCCTAGGCTTGCCCCAATGCCGGATGAGGAGATGCCCCTCATGGTTCCGTTTTCCCGTCACTTCGATGTGAGATGCGAGTGGAGGCCACGGGAGTCCTTCATGTTCTTCCGTCACTATTTTGACACCATCACCGCAGCCGAGGTATGTCAAACATTACAGTTCATTTAAGCTTCGCTTTATTTCGTACTCTCAATGACAGTAGATAACAAACTGTGTATGATTTGTAGATCACCTGGCAGCCTTGGGACCCGTTGCCTGACGCAGTTCGGGAGCCGTATGCCGGTGCTCGAAAGACTGCCAGGTTCAGGGTCTTATTAGAGGAACCGGTTTGCCACGCCTGGTACTTGGGTGAGCGCTTCTTACGGCAGACCCTCGGCTTACCAGAGCAGGTAGTCCCGAGGTGGCCTCCCATCTATATGAGGCATACTGAGAGGTACACTCTGCGGGAGATGACGGGGTACACCATCGGCTGGGACTCTGACTATTTCAAAGACAAGGGCGACTACTCCCAGTTCATTCAGATCTATCTGATGCCATCTCTGACCAGTGCTGGTTGAGTCGAGAGGGAGAGGACTGAGGCGCCGGCAAGAGTAGGAACACCGAGGGCACCTCCGGTCCGAGGTAGGAGTGGATCTCGGAAGGGACGGGGGGCTGAGTGGCCAGCACTACCCACGACGATCACATGCCGAGGGCAGGGTGGGAGACTTATCAGATCCCTTTCGCTCCTCCTCCTGCTGATTATGAGCTTGTCGGAGTCTATGGCCCGACCTCGGTATGTACTACTAGACTTTGCATTCTGTACAGTCATTTCAATTCATTTGGCATCCCGCAGAATACTAATGACTTCAAAATTTTGTAGGCTTCCGTCGAGTACACTCGTCAGTCCCTGAAGTTGACAGCCTCAGCGGTAGGGATACTGCAACGGTGCATTGACTTCCTAACCATCTACAATATCCCAGTAAGTACTTTCAACCGCAGTCTCAAACTCTACCTAATCTATTTCATACATAATTTGATGCATCACACTATCAACACGGCACTTGAGACACAGCACTCACAGCACTGATACACTATAACCCACATACTACTCACAGCATTGCTCACGGCATTCATACACTGGACCCACACACTGCATTCTATACTGATACACTGCTCACAGCATTTATACGTTGTACTCATACACTGTATTCGGCATTCATACTCTGTTTTGCTTAACATGACTGATGCATTTGCTATTTGTCATTTCCAAGACCCATTCCAGATCCCGGCCGCAGGAGGTACTCCAGGGGGACCATCTGTTCCTGCTCGAGGAGGAGGAGGAGCGAGGCGCGGGATGACATTCCACCGCCGAGGCAGACACAGGTGCACCCGAGTTGAGAGTAGCTCACAAGAGCCCACTTCATATGATGATGAGTTAGATGAGGAAGTGGCGTCATCCCATGGTGAGGTCGGAGACAGCTCAGACTCTGATTACGGAGCTGGCGGTGGTGATCCTGGGCCCTTGTCCAGGAAGAGGACCAGGACCGACTCCCGCACTCGAGACAGTTGATGTTGATCCAGACACCTATTGCTTTTCTTTTCTTTGCTCTGTTCAAACATTTGTTGTTTTTCTCCTCTTTTTTGCTTTACTTTTCTTTTCTTGCTGGTAGATTAAGCACATTGTACTGCCTCAGGCAAGTTTTACTTTCCTTAAAACTGTGTACTTTTTGCAAAAGACATGATAAAATGAAACAGCTATTTTGTTCAAAAAGTGTTACATTTGCACATTTTATGCATCGCATCGCATCGCATCATATTACATAACAATGGGATCGAATAGAAATTGAACATGCATGTATTACCAGGTCAGGTAGTGAACCAACATAACAAACAAAGCAAATTAACTCAATAAGCAACAATAAGACCTTGACAAGTTTATAACTCGATAAGAAAAAAGCAACAACTCGATAGACAAATGAGTAACAACTCGATAAACGAATGAGCAACAACTCGATAGACAAATGAGCAACAACTCGATAAGCAAACACATTTTTTTATGCATGAAACAAGCAAAGCATATTTTATGCAAAATTGAAAGCAAGCACATTTTAAGCAATAGACAGGCATATTATATGCAACATTGAAAGCATATTCATATGCATGAATAATAACGATGCGCAGCACGCATGCAACAGAAGTGTAGATGAAAGTGCGCATTCTATGCGGTAAGGGGGCATCAAACATGTACTTTAGGGCCTCTGATTCATCTCTCGGAGGGCTTTGCAACACACTCAGCTCAAAAGGCTACACCCTGTTTATATTGGCAAGAGATAGCATCTGCATGTGAAAACCATAGGTGTTGCTTGGACTACCATTCTGACTTGAAGCGGGCTTACACTTGGGGTTGAGATACATTCATACTCTCAAGAAAGGCGAGGCCTAAGAAGGTGCACCTGAAATGCAATCTCGGAATTTGCTGGAGTTAAAACACACTAAGATGCTCCACATTTTCCCTCTTTTCTTTTGCCTTGCAGTCTGGAACCCTCATAGCTTCAGATAGGTCCCTGATCTAATGTTCTCACATGACCTGGGTTGAACCCTGCAGTTTTATGAAAGAACGAATTCTATTTTGCACAAATATGGAGAGTGGCACAGCACTCTGAGCACAAAACGATTCATTTTTGAATTTGTAGTGAGAAAAGGGTTCTCAACCGGGTATTGAGCCTACAGCTGACCACAGTCAAAATGACTCAACAAAGACTAACAAAAGGTAAACAACCTAAACACATCAAGTAACACTCGAAACGACTCAAAACAAGAATCGAGACAAACAAAACAACAAACACGACACTCAGACGCGTTACAAAGGTGAGAGACCTCTCAGTCGCGACGAGCCAGTTTCTTTGGGTATTGGTTCCCAGCCTTTCTCATTTGTGATTCTTACATCACTCGACCCTCAGGCTCAGTTTTTCTCTCAAAAACCTTTTCTCACTTTTTCTCTCATCGCACACCTCTCTATTCTTTAATCTCTCATTTTTCATCCGTCCCCAGACATGGTCGATGGATAAATTGAAGCTTGTGGACTCATGCCCAACATATTCAACTCGCGGCTATTCCCTCCGGTGATGTCTAGTCGACGCCCCGGATAAGGGAGTGGAATACATTGATCCATCTCGATTTGTGCTTCGCACTTGGCTGGATACCTCGTTGCTTGGAGGATGTTGAGGGCTTTCAGCCCTTTACTGACGGCTTCAGCTGTAACCTTTCTGGCAGGTAGAATGCCCTTCTTGGCAAGTATGTCGACAATGGGGAAAAGACAGAACACCGAACTCAACTGTGCCCCTAGTTCATCATTTTGACCATTTTTTGTTTTGGTTTTCTACTAAAACTATTTTGACCAATATGAGAGTTAGATTAACATACTTGTTCAATTTTATGATTTGAAATCATGCAAGTCAGGCTATGAGCACTGAAAATTTTCCTTTTTTTGGGTCCGAGAAATGGTCCAGTTTTGGAAAAGATGGAACAAATTTTTGAGAAAGTTAGTCAACTTCATTAAAAATTCTCAAAAACTATTTTTGTAAACAGCCATCGCTCAACCAGCACAGAACCTACCCTTGAGATGCACAACCTCAGATCCATATCAATAGAAAATTGCCCCTTGTGTAAATGGCACTGCACAGCAACGGAAGATTGCCCCTTGTTTGAATAGCACCGCAGCACACTGTAATCAGTCCTCAAAGTGATGGTCACAACCGAGCTCCCGGATTCAGAGAAGACAAAGATGATCAAAACCATCATATGGACACAGTCGATTTGGAAGTGTTTTCGGCTGGACTTCAAAATGAAGTTGCCTACGTATCCCAAACATGGGAATCAAGCCTTACGTAGTTCGGGTCAGGTACACTCGTGTATTAACCCTCACCTTTTACGCTCTAACTTTTGCTAAAGTCGCCCTTCCGGGTTTTCAACCTTGCGAGCTATGTTTTTCTTTTCCTCTCATTCTTTTCATTCTTTTTCTTCTTTCATTTTTTCATTTTCTTCATTTTTCTTCTTTTCTTTTTTCTTTTTTTTTGCTCTAACTTTTGCCTGGGTTGCCCTTCCGGGTTTTCGGCCCAGTGACCCTCTCAAGGGTAAAAGTGTAGCTTCGTCCATGTCAAATGGTTTTGAGATCTCGAAGCCATCTGAATCCAGAAGAGTGGTTATTGTTCGCTAATGATGTAGAAGTCCATCCAATAGGGGCTGAATTTGCCCCTAGTGTGGTGGATAGGAACTCGATTGTCCTTCAACAATATTTTCTTCTTTCCTCCCTTCTGGGATTTGGCATTCTTGCCGATCTTCGTTAGCTTGAGAAAAGTCCCCATTTTTTTTTTTTTTAACTCTTCGAGCACATCTTACATTTTTGCCTCTAGTTCAAGGGCTATTTCTGGCCAAGCTTTCCAAGCTTCTTTTGATAACCCCTGATCTTCCTTATCTGACTTTTCTTGCCCCTAGTTCGAAGGCTGTTTCAAATCTGGCCTGACAGGCCTCACATTGTGGTTGACTTTTGAACATTTTGAATCCAAGTTCAAGGTTTGAAAGCAAAAGGTTGAGTCTTGAGGCTGAGAGGGATCCTAAGCTGCACAATCTTAAGAGCGATTCCACACAGGTCTTCGTAGGACGGCGTAAAACATTTTTTTTTTTTTTGAAATCTTTTAAGAAAACGACTAATCGCTCGTGCGGAGGACAATGTAGAACCAATTTGGATCAAGCCAGGATCCTTCCCAGTACCCACGTTAACAAACATGATCTCATTCACTAAGGGCTTAGCATGCCTCTCTTTCTCTCAGTTTGATCAAATTTTGCAAAACCAGAGGAATTCCTCCCTCTTTGTTTTCGTTAAAAAAGTTTTTTGAAAAACTTAGGTCAATGCAATGATTTCGAGGCACAGAAGAAGTAGGTGAAAAGTACTGCCATTTCATTCAAACTTGTTGGCACAACAAGCTGAAAGTAGCAATAAGCACAAAACAAGAAAAAAAAACCACAACTGTTTCATTCAGATCTGTCGGCCCAAGTGGCTCCAAGGCAGAAACAAACTCAAAAGAAAGCAAAAAGACAAATACTGAACAAAATAGTCAGGTAACATCCCCGAAGTCACCCGACTCCTATACAACAGGACTGACTCGATACAACAAGACAGACCCATCCGACATAGTAAGAAAAGACTGACTAAATACAAGACAACAAAACTAACTGAATACCCAAGTTAGAAAATACAAAAACTAGCATTCGTAAATGCTCAAAATAGTGCGTGCCATACGCCACATCCGGAGTAAACTGAGCGATGCCCGTAGGTGGTTCAACCCTCGATCACATACTTGTATTATCCTGGAAGTCCACCAACCAGGTGATGACAGACTTTGCTGAGCTCGATGGGAGGATAACCCCGTCGTCAAACAGATCCTGTACTTCGTGGCGAAGTCGGAAGCAGTTGTTGGTGGTGTGACCAGTTTGTTGATGGTACGCACAGTACTGGGTAACATCATGTGAGAGAGGGAGATTACTCGGGAGAGGCTGAGGCTCAAGAGGTTTGAGATGACCTTTTTTAGTGAGGATTCGAAGAGCCTTGGACAAAGGCATGTAGAGGGCATGAAAGGCCCTGCGACCTCGGGGCAAATACTTCGAAGTCTGTGGACCTTTCCTGGACGCACTAGCAAAAGGATCGGCAGGTGCTGCCTTGGCTCTCTAATCTTTTCCAGGTGTAGGGTTAGGATTGGAAGGAACTATTCTGGCACGACGGTCCCTATCCCGATTTTCCCTTTGGCTTAGACTGCTCTCAGTCTGAGCAAGGAAAATGTCATCCATAGTCTTAGCCACAACTGCGAGTACTTGTTGCTTATTCAAACCCCCGGCTTTCAGGGCCTCAACAGCTTGCTGGAGTTGTTCATAGGGATCAGTGTCCACCTTCGCCTTGTCCTTATCACTCACCTCAGCTTGGTGGAAGGTTTGGGTTGCTATTTCAGTGCGAAGCCCCATTGTTGTTGACATGTCATTGCCGGAGCTTGAGACAACTTCAGGTTGGCTGAGCTCAATTACAATTCGCCCCACTAGCAGGGGCTCCTGTGGCATGAAGTTCCCGGCATACGACATGGTTAGTGGCGAAGCCGACATTCCATAGGCCAACTCAGCATCAGATCTCTGGAGGTCACCAATCATTCCCATTAACTCAAATTTTATTGGCTCACAAGCTTGAAACAACGGGGGTTCCCAGATCGGGCGCGCGCCAGGTGACCTGGGTGGGTGCGGCACTTCAACATTGGTCTCGTCCCGTATTGTGATTCCTTGGTTTAGTGACGCTGCCATGACCACAATTTCCTCTGAATTCTGTGTCATCGCGGGTCTGCTTAACTGAACAGAGGGGACGTGACTGGTGGCTGATGGATCTGATGAACTGGTGAGCCCCAACTGCCCCTTTTTTGCCTTGCCTTAGTGAAAGAGAACACTAGTTCCCCTGAACTGAATCTCTAAACCTGAAAGAGAAAACAGGTAGCATCTCAGCCCAATTTCACTGAAATAGACATAAGCATAGCCGAATAACTGTATTCGACCACTGATCATTGTTCCCCAAATTACTCTTCCGAAACCGAATTTGATACCCGCAGATATAACTGATTCTCAAAATACTGATGCCCACAGGCCTAATACCCAGACTTGCAAACTGATACTTGCATTCCTATAGAGGTACACTCTAAAAACACATAGCAAGCAAATGAGAGCCAAAACACCCCTATGTTGTGGTAGGGTTTCCCCGTCCTATTTTGTCAGGAGCTAGGGTTTCACTACGCACGCAGTGGTTTCAAACAACCTACAATCAGGTAAGCAACCGGTCCTAGTTTGGAATGATCACTATGGATTCCGAATATTCACTAGGTCGAATCGTCAAAAAGAGTGCCCCGGTAAAAATCGGGGTTTGTGTTCCCATTGTGGTAGAGCCCATAACTGGTCAGCCTTATGGCACGCTTCTCAAAGCGAGCCTCCGGCAAACCGTTTAGGAATAGCATATGGCAAACACGGTGTCCTAGGCGCACCAATGCACATGCAATGCAAAGAAACACATAAGTGTAATCAAAACAAGATATCATGAGTTCGAGTCAAGTTCTCTAAATCCCCAACAGAGTCGCCAGAAACTGTAGACGCGCCCCGAGGGCCTCATGCTACTACAATTCGGACTCAAATGTCACGGTTCTGAATCTAATCCCGCAAAATGCAATGCGAGACCGATAAATCACCAAAGAGTCCAAATCCGGCAAATCGTTTTGGAAAACTGATTTTTAAGAAAGAAGTGCCAAACATGGACTGTTTTGCCAGATACAGAGCCGCCACCTAAATATTTTATTTTGGGGGAATTTAGGAAACCCTGACTCGTGCCTAAGGCCACGTGTCCGTCATCACCAAAGTTGCCTCGGCTCGAGAACTTGGGTACGATTAGGGAAGGTCATCTATGAGCACCCTCTCTCGCCCGATCAGAGATCGGCCTGTACTAAGCATTATATCTAGTTTTTGAAAACACATGTGTTCTTATTCCGGTTAATTAGCTAGAATTTACTAAGTGATGCGCACAACACACAAGTATAGACTAGATCGCCTAATTTGGAACAAAGCATTGCATATCCGTTTGTTTGGAAACAGTTTAAAGTTTGGTACTCGCAAGTAGGCTAAAATGCGGATTTCAATGAATTGTCCCAATTCAAACAATCTAGCATTCACCCACAGGCATTCAGGTAGTTATATCACATAAGCAAATAGCCTCATGGCAAGCATGCTTTCATGTTAACACTCACATACATGCAAGATGCTAAAGCATAAACGCTTACAGTGTACTCCGAGCCAAAATAAAGAACTAGTTAGTAATCAATGCACGATCCTAATTCATGTTAAGATGGCTAATGCAAGACATACGAAATGTAACTAGAAATAGGCTCGGCTATTCTAAGATGGCATATGAGATGCGATGATTCGATACATCTATTCAACTTGGAATTGAAATACGATGCAGTTAGTATGGTGCGCCGAGCCCGGTGCATGCAATACAGATGAATGATGCAAACATGCATAGCATAAGGATGTTAATTGAAAAAGACCTAGAACTAACCATCGTAAGCGATTAAGTAAAAGGGAGTAAGAAATGGAGATTTGGAAGACATGCATCACACACACGCACACTTATTACAACAATTGCGCCCTCTCGACAGAGGGACTGAAAGAATAATACAAGCCAACTAATTAACTAACTATCCGAGCTAGTTAATTGTTACACAACACTTAACTGTTTAAAAAATTAATTAAGCTATGAAAGTAGTAAAACAGCCTCGGGAAGAGGGACGAATGCATGCATGCTCGGCTTCGCTCGGAAATCTATCGCCATGCTCATGCTGCCTCTATTTGCACTGCTTTGCACCTCTGAAAATTGTGCAAGTCTCAAGGATCCTTCTGAATCACCTTCTGAGCACTGTAGGATGTCACCGGCCGAAATTCAAGGCCACCGGCCAAGAGGAACTGGTCATCGACTATTTGTGGGGATCTCGGCCAACAATCCATAGCTGGCCGGCAATGAAGATGGCCGACCGACCATCTATTCCTACAGAATCCTACTTTTGTTGCAACAGAGGACAAACAGAGCGTGGCAATGCATTTTCAAGGAAATGTTTGTACAACCACCCTCCTTATCATGTTTAAAGCTTAAAGGAGTATGGTTTCCACCTCTCGGGCCACCAATTATGCATTTCAATGCATGATGGCCAAAGGAGCCAAGTGTGCATTTTAATGTAATATGAAATGCACACAAAAACCCATAAATAACCCCAACCTCTATCATGGTTTATCAAGAGGCATGGGATGTAAACATGCAAGCAAAACTAGTGCAAGATGAGCATGTAAATGATCGTGCCATACAAGGTTAAAGGTAACAAGCATGCCAAATGCAATGCAACCTAGATAAGTATGCAAACATACAAGGCATGTAACAACATAAAGATAGGCATGCATGTAACAACATACAAGGCAAGCATGCAACAACATGCAAGGGACAATGCATGCAAAGTGCAAAGCAGCTTAACAAAAGGGGCATGCCAAATGCAATACAACTTAAGCATGCAACAACATGCAATAGGCCAAGTATGTAACAATATGCAAGGCAAGCATGCAACAACATGCAAAGGATGGACTTAAACCAACATGGACAACTCTCAAGTAGGTCCAAATCAGTGGCCAATACGCTAAGGGATAAGGGACAAAATCACATACAAACATGCATGGTAATTGGCCTGACACTTAAGCATCAAAAGGCAACTTTTAAGAATACTTAAAAGGAATGAAAAGCGTGCAAATGTAACAACATTGCATGTTCTGAAATGAGGCTAGGAGTGATGCCAAATCACATAAACAAATCATAATCATAGCATGCACAAGGCTTAAAGCCTAAGACTGGTGACGGGACTTGAACCAAAGCTACACAAAACAAAGAGCATATGGCAAGCATAACCCAAAACAGTCCTGAAGCATGGCAAAGTAAGCCTAAAACATGCAATGACCAAAGCCAAAACAAGCTAAAGCAAAGGGGTGAAAACAAGAGAAATGCAAGACTACCGAAGAGGTGTTACCTTACACCTAAGACAACCAAACATGGCATGTTTTAAGTCATGGAAACAGAGATATGGCATGCTAAAATGAGCCCAAAAACCCACTTAGATGGCGTCCCAGATGCCTAAGCATGGTGGCGTATATGATGACACATTCGTGAGGCATAACATACCGACTTTTTAAAGCATTAAAGAAGTTACAAGCGCAAGCATATGAGCATACTATATCGACTGAAATAGCATAACAAGTGATGCCAAACCACTGAAATGGTCGAAATAGAGCATGCTAATGACTTGAGCACCCAAAGCTAACAAGCTAGATCACATGGTAGCTATACAAAACAATGCAAGCATGACCAAGAAGACAAAAATCAGAGCTTAAGCATGTCACAACATGGCTAAAAGCTTCATGGAATTAGGCCGAAACATGCAAGCATAGTAGTTTAAATGCTAGGTACATGTTAAGGCAAATCATAGGTTTACAAGACAAGTATACAAAGCATGCATGGTATGTCTAAACCAAGTCAAAACAGTGTTATATCATGGCAAAACAAAGCCTAATATATGCTGAAATGAAGCTAAAACAAGCTAAGCAAACATGCTACAAACATAAGCCATTTATGCAAGTATTAAAGACAACAAGGAGAGGGGATGACCCTCTCCTATTTAAGACACCAAAACCACCTTTCCACCACTGAAAATCCTCTAGATTTCAGTGGTAGAAAGGTCATGCATAGCTAAGGACAAAGGCCAAAATGGATGGCCTAAAACAAGGCCTAACAAGGCCTTGGAGAGGGTAAACGACCCCAAACCTTAAAATGACCTTAAACAAAGTTCTAAAGAATGTAAAAACAAAACTTTTATTAGTTATAAACTAAGCTTAAAACAATAAGCAAGATAGGCTAAAAGCTTAAGCAAGAAAGGGGTATCTAAAGCAAGGAATTCACCCTTGTAGAACCTCTTCAAGAACAAAGCTCGAGCAGGTTTTCTGAGTTCAAACCAACCTAAGAACACTAAAATCAACCTCAAGGGACCTCATCTCCAAGAGGATGGTGTTCTAGTGTGTGTTTGTGTACAATAGTAAGACAATACTACACTTTTGAGTACAAAACAAGACTAAACAAGGAAGTATAGATACAATAATATATCTATCCTTTCCAGAACAAATTTTTCTGAACCTTTGAGGAGGGAGGAGGAAATCCCTCTTTATAGAAGTACAATCCAAAGCTTCTAAGAGAAGCTAAGCAAAGGTGGTAAATCCCTCCATATGGAGGGGGGCAATTGTGGATGCCAGCTATGCCAGCTGGCACAAAATATCTGCATAAAGCAGATGAACAGGGTTCGGCCAGCAAAAATGGCCGACCGACCAACACAATGGTCGGCCGACCAAAAATAGTGTTGATCGGCCAATACACTTAGCCGATGGATAGAAAACAGGGCCGGTGGCATCAAGCCTTGGCCGGTGGGCTGAGGGCATGGTAAACAAGCCGTCATCTTCCCTTAGAAGCAGAAACACAAGTGTTTAGTTCACAACCAAGCACAAAACAGACAAGTTGGGAGATCTTGAGGCAAGGTGCGTAGCCGAGACCTCCGAGAACTCAAAACGAACTCGAGCATGGATGATCATCGAGTGTTCAAACGATGACGTCCAAGTCTTGAGGACGGTCAAAAATAGGGTGTCTACACATGGCTTAAAAGAGGGCAAGCGCTGCATTGCCATGACGCTAGCTGAGACACTGATGGGCTTGGATGCATTCCATCGCCAAGAAATGGCTAGGTTCACAGGGAGTCCACTACTCTTACAGGTAATGTTTCCCACCCTTATCACATGTGTATTTCTCACATCACTCGGCCCTCAAGCTCTGTTTTTCTCTTAAAACCCTTTTTCCTCTTTTCTCTCCATGCACACCTCTCTATTCTTTAATCTCTCTTTTTTTTCATCCCTCCCCAGATATGGCTGATGGATAAGTTGAAAGTAGTGGACTCATGCCCAACATATTCAGCACGCGGCTATTTCTTCCGACAATGACTAGTTGATGCCCCAGACAAGGGATGGTGGTGCGAATGGATATGCAGTCTATCCGTTGTCAACATTGCTTGGCGCTGCCCCTGGCTTAATCTGCCGGCAATGAGCTACAACATGTCTCGTCAGCCAGGCATTTAGCTGATTGGCCTGACACACGGTGTCTTTTACTTCCCATTTTGATTCCAACGCCAATTTGGGCATGATCAAACTTGTCCGGAAGAGGGAATAGAGTACCCTACTACATTTCCAGTCTGAGGCGCACAGCTAGCTCGGTATGCCACAGCATGCAGGACGAGAGAGCTTCTGGCCCCCGCTCCCACTTTCAGTTGCGTCCTTTCTGATGAGTGCATAGCTTGGCTCAATGAAGAGGCGCAGGTTGGGCCTACTTTGGCATCAGAGGTTTCCACAAGCTCTAGGAGGGGACGCAGGAACACCTGACTATGCCCCGAGTTTATTTTCCTTAATCAGTACTTTCAAGTTTTCTTTTTGAATGTAATAAAAAGAAACTTCAATTTGTATTCTAGAGTAGGAGAACTCTATACTAAAATCAATGTAATTAAAGGTTGTGGGTATTGAAAATTTTTCGTTTGGTCCAAAAATGGTCTAAGTTGTAAAAAGATTAATTTGAACAAAATCAACTTTTATTAAAACTTTTCAAAACCATTTTCGATATGGATCACAACTAGACACACCCGAGATCTATCACTGAGATGCACAACCCTGGATCCAGCAACTGAAAAGTTCCCCCTAGTCTAAATAGCACTGCACTAGAGATCACAACCAAGCTCTTGAATGCAGAAAAGACAAAGATGACCAACATGATCACATGGACAAAGCTGATTTGGAAATATTTGTGGCTGGACTTCAGAATGAAGTTGTCTACATATCCTAAAGATGGGAATCAAGCCTTACGTAGTTCGGTTCAGGTTCACTCGTGTATTAACCCTCTCCTTTTGCGCTCTAACTTTTGCCAAGGCCGCCCTTTTTGGATTTTCAACCTTGCGAGCTCAGTTTTTATTATTTCAAATTTTTTGTGCTCTAACTTTTGCCTAGGTCACCCTTTCGGGTTTTCGGCCTAACGAGCCACTCAGGGATAGTATTTCTTCAACTTGTCCATGTTGATCGGTTGGGAGAACTCAAGGCCATCTAAATCCATTAGAAGGACAGCTCCACCCGACCAGATAGACTTGATGATGTAAGGGCCAGCCCAATTGGGTCTAAACTTGCCCGTAGGGTGGTGGATGGGAGCTCTGTTGTCCTTGAACACTAGATCCCCCCCCTTTCAAATTCCTGGACTTAACCTTCTTTTGAAAGCCTTGGCAATTCTTCGTTGATAACCCTGGACGTGATATAGTGCTTTCAGCCTTTTTTTGTCAAAGAGCATGAGTTCTTCGAACCTAATTTGCTGTCAATCTGCCTCAACTATCTGGCACTCAGCCATAATTCATAATGATGGAACCTCAACTTGGATAAGTAGAACAGCCTTCATCCCATAAACCAAGGAATACGGACTTGCCCCAGTAGAAGTTCGAATTGAAGTCCGGTAACCCTAAAGAGCAAATGGCGGCTTATCGGGCCAGTCCCTGTAGGTTTCCACCATCTTCTGCAGAATATGCTTGATGTTCTTGTTGGCGGCCTCAACAGCTCCATTAGTTTGCGGCCGATATGTAGATGACTTATGAAAAATCATGTTGTATTTCTCCAACAAGTCGATCACTTTCTTCTTGAAGTGGAAACCATTATCCGAAATAATCTCATTCAGGACCCCGTAGCGACAGATAATGTTGTTTCTAATGAACTTAGCAACATGTGATGCCTTCAACACCGTGTAAGATTGGGCCTCGACCCACTTCGTGAAGTAATCTATCGCTACTAGAATATACTCATGCCCGTTCGACCCCTTCGGAGTGACAGCCCCAATTACATCAATCCCCCAGACTGAAAATGGCCATGGCAAAGTCATGTTGTACAGCTTCGATGGCAGAATGTTCATGCGGTTTGCATAGATCTGGCATTTATGGCATCGCCGAACAAAGCCAATACAATCCTCCTCTATGGTTGACCAATAATAACCCTGTCTAAGGAACTTCTGGGCTAGCATCATCCCGCTCATGTGCGCTCCGCACTCTCCTCCGTGGATGGCCTCCATCAGGCGCTTTGATTCTTCAGCATCAACACACAGTTTGTGCATCCCGAGATGACCCCGCTTGTACAGTTTACCCCCGCAGACGATGAACTGAGCAGCCATTCTTCGAATTGCCCTCTTATCTTTGGCATTTGCCCCTGATGGATACGCCTCCTTTTCCAAGAAGTTCCAGATGTCGTAATACCAGGGGTTCTTATCTTGTACCTCACTATGGCAGCAATCAGCTCGTAGGTCGGCACGAATTTCTGTTCAATGATGATCAGATGCATCCGGACTCCAAAAGGGATGTCTATCATAAAAGATGTGTAGCTAATGAATCGGCGAACCTGTTGTTCTCTCTTAACAAATGAGCGAAGTTCAGTTTTTCAAACCAAGGAATCAGAACGTCCAAGGTCTGGTGATAGATTCTCATATTTTCTTCTTTAACTTTCCAATCTCCTTTAGCATGAGATACAACAAGGTTTGAGTCCCCAATGACATCCAACCATTTTGCCCCTAGTTCTAGGGCGGCTTCCAGTCCAGCAATACATGCCTCATACTCTGCTTCATTATTCAACACTTTGAACCAGAGTTTGAATGCTAAAGATATACGAGAATTATCGAGGGCTATCAGCAACACCCCTATCCCATACCCATATTGGTTTGACGCTCCGTCAAAGTACATCATCCAAGTCTCTTCTTCGACATGCAGAATGGCCTCATCTGGGAACAGATATTCAACTGCTTCATCTCTCTCCATTGGGTGGTCGGCTAGGAACTCCGCTACTGCTCTCCCTTTCACTGACTTGCGCATCATGTACTTCAGATCAGATTCAGAAAGAAGAAGCAACCAACGGGCTAGCCTACCCGTAAGTGCTGGTTTCTCGAAGAGATATTTGATGGGATCTAATCTCGAAACCAATATTACAGAGTGAGCTAACAGGTAGTGTCTCAGCTTCCTGGTAGCCCATACCAAGGCCAGATAAGCCTTTCCCAGCGGAGTGTAGCGGGTCTCGTAATCCAGCATTTTCTAGCTCAGGTAGTAGATAGCCTTCTCTACCTTATCCTCATATTCCTGCGTAAGCATGCAGCCTATCGTCGTTTCGGTCACTGACAGGTACAGAATCAACGGTTTTCCCGGCTCCGACGGCGACAACACAGGTGGGTTCTGTTAATATTGCTTGATCTGCTCGAAAGTAACTTGGCATCGGTCATCCCATTGGAACTTCTTTCCTTTCTTCAGGAGACCAAACAGTGGTTCACAAGTTAAGATTAATTTTGCAATAAACCGTCTTATGAATTGCACTTTACCCAGAAAGCCTCACACCTCATTTTCAGTCCTCAGTGGTGGCATTTCTAAGATGGCCTTGATTTTGGAAGGATCGACCTCGATACCCCTTTGTGTGATCAAGAACCCCAGCATTTTCCCTGCTGTAACACTGAAAGTACATTTCTGAGGGTTCAGCCGCAACCGATACTCTCTGATCCGTTGGAAGAATTTCTGCAAGGCGGTGTAGTGGCCCACTCTTTCCTTGGACTTGACAATCATGTCGTCCACGTACACCTCAACCTCTTTATGGATCATATCATGCAAAATCGTGGTTGCAACTCGTTGATGCGTAGCCCCAGCGTTCTTTAAACTGAACGGCATCACCTTATAACAATAGGTTCCCCACGGGGTAGTGAAAGAGGTTTTCTCCCTGTCTTCGGGTGCCATCAAAATTTGATTGTAGCCTGAAAACCCATCCATGAATGAGAGCAGCGCATGCCCAGTAGTGAAGTCCACTAATTCATCGATATGTGGCAGAGGAAAGTCGTCCTTCGCACTGGCTTTGTTCAAATCTCTGAAGTCCACACATACCCGAATTCTACCGTCCTTCTTTGGCACCGGAACTATATTGGCCAACCAAGTTAGATACTCAGATACTAACAGGAACCCTGCGTCGATCTGCTTGGTGACCTCTTCTTTGATTTTCATATCCCATTCCGAACGGATCCTTCGGAGCTTCTGCTTAACAGGTCAGGTCTCTAGGTCAAGAGGGATCCAGTGTTGTACACTCTCAGGATCGATTCCAGGCATGTCTTCATAGGACCACGCGAAAACATCTTTGAAATCTTTTAATAAAGCGACTAAGCGCTCGCGTTCCTCAGAAGACCACGTGGACCCGATCTAGACCAGTCGCGGGTCCTTCTCAGTACCAACATTAATTGAGGTGATTTCATCAACCAAAGGTTTTTCAAACCTCTCCTACTCTTGATCAATCAAACGCTTTAAAACCAGAGGAATTACTTCCTCGTCGTTTTCATCAAAATTTTGAAAATCCTGATTAATGCAATAAATTAAAGGCACAGAAAAGTACTCAGAAGCCACACTGTACAGTTCTCATTAATAACATCCAGTCCGTCTGATCCTTCGGTTACAATAGACTCAACGGAAAAAGAAAAAGACGACCTGGATAGGACAATGGCATCCGGGTTATCAGCCCCAGGAGTACCTAACTCAGACTCAGAAGAACTGGAATCTGATTCTGACTCCACAGGCTCTGTGGAATTAGATTCCAGTTCACTACCTAACCCAAAACTGCTCGATAAAAAGCCCTCCTCGTATTGCTAGACGAGGGAGGGTGCGATGGATGCATCAAGAATACCCAAAGGTGGGCCCACAGCCGCTTCATCCCCGATCATGGAAACTGAGAAGTTATCCCCCAAGCACTCTGGTACGATTTGAGGATCTGAGATGAGGCATGCCAGTGCTACCCCCATCTCAATTTATGTGCTCTCAGAATCTTCCTGCTTGCACTGCTCAGCCTTAGCTAGTGGGTCTGTCTACTTTTCGGCAACTTCATCCCCCGACAACTGAAGATCAAAAAAGATTTTGAAGCCAGGCAAGCGCCGCTTCTTTGAATTTAACCAGGGCTCCGTAAAGCCGCAAAATGGGAAATCTTTCCCCTTCCGGACAAAGTGTCCGTTTAGGGTCCCTTGGATAGGTCTGTGTATCAACTCATAATGCTTCCCGGCTTGCTTTGCCTTGGCTCTTTCGGCCATCTCTCTTCCTTTCCTCGCCCAATCCTCTTTGGTAGGAAGATAACCTAATCCAAAGGTATATGGGTTATGCAGCACTTTGGCCAATGTTGCGACGCCCTTCCGGCCACTTCACCCCAATCCCATCCCAGGCATGTGTTGAAGCTTGTTCATGAGGTAGACAGATTGTGCACTGAGGTATAGCCCCTCATCAACAGCTAGCATATCCTGTACAACTCAGGCCTCAGCTAGGGTGAATCTTGACAGAAATACATCCTCCGTGCCATGCTCAATCTCCAGAACTAGTGTAGAAACCTCTGGCGGTGGATGTATTGAAGAGTTCCCAAAAACAATTGTCACCCCCTTCCCGTGGGGGTACTTCAATACCTGGTGTAAGATGGAAGAGATGGCTTTCACCTGGTGCAGCCACGATTGCCCAAGGAGTAGATTGAAGGTTGTTGGTACATCCAAGACATGAAACTCAATGTCTTGCTGTCTCGGGCCAACCTGAGTCTTAATCCGTACGGTCCCCATCACCTCCCGGTTGGTATTATCATAGGCCTGTATCACCTGGGCTGTAGGCACAAAATCTGTGGGCTTCAACCCGATAGCATATGACGTTCTTGACGGACATACATTGATTGCAGATCCTGTGTCAACCAGCACCACCGGTATCCATTTCTCCTTGCACTCCACAGAGATGTAGAGCGGCTTGTTGTGATCGGAACCCTCGGGCGGTATTTCTTTGTCGGTGAAGGTCAAGGTTGGGAAAGCTCCTCCCGGGAAAACCAGCCCTACCAACTGCTCAGGAGTTGTATCAATTGGAAGCTTGGCCCTATCCATGGCTGTAAGGACGGCTTGTCTGTGAACCCTCAAGGCCATAAGCAGTCCCCAGATGGAGATGTCTGCTTGAATCTTCTTTAGCTGTTTCAATATAGCCTCCTCCTCTAGCAGTTTTTCTCTCTACCTCTCTGCTTCTTTGTCATTCCCGAACGCCTTCGGCTAGTCCAAGTATGGGGGCTTGAAATATTACCCACTCCTGGTCATATGGTCAACCTCCTCAACATACCAGGTGTCATCTGGTTGGTTCTGCACCCAATCTTCGTCAGTATGGGCAAGACGCAAGTCATCATCTTCCCACCATATGCCATCGACAACCGACAGACAGCTATCCGGTTTCACTGTAACTGTTCTTGTGCTCACCGCACATTCTGTCCCCGCAAGGGCCTTGGCTTTTCTAGCCCTGTCTTCATTATTGATTCTCTCTTGTTCAAAACACCTCAGCGTATCTTCCTGCTCTATGTCCGCTGCACACGAACTGCCCAAATCCTGAGCAAAATTCTTCACACCGTTGCTCTCCGGCAATGCTTCCTGATTCTCGGCCATTCCGACCACTGCTGATGTTTCCATTTCTAACGGTCCCTGTTATGGCTGAGATTCTTCAACAACATCTGGCAAGTCACTGAGCCACCCTGTATTCTCTGCCGATCCATCCAAGTCGAACCAGTTGATGTTGACATCCCCTGAGTCTTGCTCTTCAAAGAACTATAGATTTGTAATGTCCTCTTCCATCTCTGCTAGGTCATCTAGCCCCTGACCAGGTCCATCCTCCCGGACCACACTGATTTCTGCCCCAGCTGGTAACTCTACCCTCAGTTTGACCTGATCTGTTGATACGATATAACCAATTGGGTTGTACACTTCCTCAACAATCTCCCAGACCCCTCAGGCTCTGAGTCATCATTCCCATCTTCCTTCAAAGTCAACCCAGTTCTGTCTTCGACCTGTCTTCGACAGTGACCACCACCGGTTCAGGCTGGGTTTGGGAGGTGCTCAACATGCACAAGTCCGTGCTGTCTGGGATGAACACCTCAGGTTTAGGTAGGTAGGAGGGCATGATGTATATACTTCGGTCATATGGAATGGCCGCGGTTTGGATCAGGTTGATGTACTTGGGTGGTGGAGCTTGGTTATGTGGTGGAAATGGGTTGGTGGTGACATTTGGTTTGTCAGGAGGTGCAATCATCTTGTTGTCAATAAGATCCTGGATCTCATGACACAGTCGGTAGCACTGGTCGGTGTCGTGACCATGTTGTTGGTAAAAGGCACAGTATTTTGCCGAGTTATGGGAGGAAGGAAGTTTGTCTGGTAATGGCCGCGGCTCTAAGGGCTTCAAATGCCCTTTCCTGATTAGAACCCCTAGGGCTTTGGACAGAGGCATGTACAATGGAGTAAAAGTCCTCTGGCCCTGGGGTGGATATTTGGCTATTTGTGAGCTGGTTCTGGACGCACCGGTGAATGGGGTGGCTGTTTTTGGTGTGGTGGTGGTGACCATGCCCACATCAGAAGTTTTGGCAGCTGCAGCACTACTCGTGCCTGCATTCGAACAGCAAGTAAATGCCCTCTTGGGCTATTCCTTATCTTGGCCGATCAGACCCTGCTTCATGGCGTCCTCAATCTGTAACCCAATCTCGTGTAAATCAGTAAAGGTGGGAAGGGGTAAGATGATCATTTTCTGCATTAGCTTGGGTTGGAGGTTGCGCACAACCATCCTTATCTGATCCTTCTCAAGCGGCCGAGTAATCATCATAGAGGCTTTGGCCCTCCATCGAGTGACAAAATCAGAAAAGCCCTCCTTCGGCGCTTGCCTGGTCGGCTCGAGATCACGAGTCGTGACCTCGATCTGGGTGTTGTATGAATATTGGGCGACAAAGGCCTCGGCCATCTCCTCCCAACTCCTCTTTACTGAGTCCTCCAGTTTGGCATACCGTATGGCCACAATACCCGATAGGGTTCGACCAAAGAACGATAGTTTCTGGAGTCTCGTCAAGCCCATCGGGTGCAGAATATCAGAGAACAGCCTCAGATGAACCATAGGATCGCCTGAACCATCGAAACGATCTATCTGAGGCATCTTGAACCTGTCCGGCAAGGTCACCGCCAAATCAGTGTATCCATCTTCTATGTCCAGGATCGATTTAACTCCCTGGGCCCGCTTGAATAGCTTTTCAAGCTTACTCACTTTCAGTGCTATTGGATCCACCTCAAATTCAAATGGCGTATCCACTGGATTAGCCGGTGCTTTAGACAGCTGAGGTAGGATTGATGGTGGGACTAGCCCTGTTGGGACGTCCGTATTCTCCTGGACGTTTGCAATTTCCCCGAGTGTTGGAACTCTAGGTGAGAGTGGGGGTAGATGCGAAGCAGATGCTCCGGCTTGTTGTGGTTGTTGCTGTTGCTGAAGCCTAGCAATCAGCTCTGCCTATTGAGCTACCACTTCTGCCTGACATGCAGTAACCTTGGGCTGGCAGGCAGCATCCCGCTGCATGGCTTGCATGGTCTCTTGGAGCTGATGCATCATGTCCTCCATACCTGCCATAAGGTGCTGATCTAACTGAACAGGTGTATCTCTCTCTGCGGTAGAAACGGAAACCTCAGCCCGACTACACACTGGTGGGGTGGACAATGATCGCTGAACCAACGATTGCTGTATTGATACTCCCTGCCTAAATGCCCTCCGTCTTATAACCGGGGGTAATGAAAAGAACACTGCTTGTCCGTCAACTAGATCCTCAAATCGATGAAGCCTTCTACCTCTAACCCAGACTGCTTTAGGGGAAACTGCCTCATCGAAAGCAATGATACAATACTACCTTGCGAAAAGATAAATAAAGAACAATAAGGAAACAATAAATAGAAAAACGGACAGCATTTCGGCTTAAATAAACACAACACACAGTTGATAATCACAAGCTGAAAGAACTGTTCTCAAATACTGATCTCTGCCCCCAAATCACTGCCTCAAATCTGATACCCCCAAATACTGATGTCTTCAGACTGATACCCGGACTTGCTAACTAATACATGCATTCCTATAGAGACACACTCTAGAAGCATATAACGAGCAAGCGAGAGCAAAACACCCCTAGGGGGGGTTAGGGTTTCCCTGTCCTATTTTGTCAGGAACTAGGGTTTCGCTACGCACGCATGCGGTTTCAAACAACCTACAATCGGGTAAGCAACCTGTCCTAGTTTGGAATGGTCTTTAAAGCTTCTGATATGTACTAGGTCGAATGGTCAAAAAGGGTGCCTCGATAAAACCCAAGGTTTGTGTTTCCATCGCGGCAGAGCCTATAACCGGTCAGCCTTATGGCACGCTTTTCCAAGTAAGCCTCCAGCAAACCGTTCAAGAATAGCAGATGGCAAACACTGTGACTTAAGCGCACCAATGCAAATGCAATGCAAAGAAACACATAAGTGTGGATAAAATAACATATTATGATGTTCGAGTCAAGTTCTCTAAATCCCCAGCAGAGTCGTCAGAAACTGTAGACTACTCGAACTCGCTCTGTGCGCCCTCATTTCGGAGAGGGCGCAAATTGAGTTCATGCTACTACAGTTCGGACTCCTGTCACAGTCCTGAATCTAATCTCACAAAGTGCAATGTAAGACTGATAAATCACCAAAGTGTCCAATCCGGCAAATCATTTTGGAAAATTAGATTTTGAATCCAAAATGCCAAGCTGGACTGCTTTGCCAGATTACAGAGTCGCCACCTAAATATTTTGTTTTGAGAAATTTAGGAAACCCTGACTCGTGCCAAACGCCATGTGTCCATCATCACCAAAGTTGCCTCGGCTCGGAAACTTCAGTACGAGAAGGGAAGGTCATGCAATGAGCACCCCCACTCGCCCGATCAAAGGATCGGCCTCTACTAAACATGATAAGTTGTTTTTGAAAACACATGCATTCTTATTCGGGTTTATTGGCTAACTTACTATGTGATGCGCGCAACATACAAGTATAGACTCAATCACTCAAGTTAGAGCAAAACATCTCATGTTTGTTTTTTGAAAAGTGGTTTGAAGTTGCTACCCTCAAGTAGGCTAAAACGCAGATTTGCCACCCTTAAGTGGGCTTAAAACTCACATTTTGATGAATTATTCCAATTCAAGCAATGAAGCCTTCATCCACAGGCATTCATGCAGTTATATCATTTAAGCACATAGCCTCATGGCAAGCATGCTAAACATGGCAATCACTTACACTCATGCAAGGATGCTAAACCGTAAACACTTACAGTGTACTCCGAGCCAAAATAGAAGCTAGCTAGAAATCATGCATGATCTTAGCTATGTTAAGATGCCTAATGCAACACATGCAAAAATGCAACTAAAATAGGCTCGGTTATCTAGAATGGCATATGAATGCAACACTTGGTAACATGCTTTGAAACACGTATTCGAGAAAGTGTATTGAAATACAATACAGTTTGAATGATGCGCCGAGCCCGGTGCATCCAAGACGAATTCATGATGCACGCATGCAAGCATAAGGTATGCTAATCGAAATATGCCCTAATCTAACCAGTAAAAGCGGGTAAATAAAATGGAGAAACAAATGGGGTTGGAAGACATGCACAAACACACGCACCCTTATTACAACATTGTGCCCTCTCGACGGAGGGTCCGAATGAAATGAATGCTAACTAGCTACGCTAATTAAGCTAACTATTACAAATCACAACTAATTAACTAACTATTCTAGCTAATTAATTACAACACAATTGCATAACTAGCTAATCTAAGCTAATTAGTTATTACAAAACAAATTAATTTAAACACATTAACTAATTAATTACAGAACCAACGAATTAACCAACTAAGCAAAACAGTTAAAAAGGCCTCGAGATGAGGGATGCATGCATGCTTGATCAGCTTCCTCCCGAAAATCCGTCGCCTTGCCACTGGTTGCCTCTCTTTGCATTCGCCTTGATTCTTGAACACTGAACCAACTTACAAGCTGCCTCTGCTCCAGAACCAGAACCACTTTGAACCACCTTCAAGCTGGTGGACTGTTGGCCACCAGGGGAAGCTGTAGGCCACTTAAAGTGGCCTGTCGGATACTTGCTCCTGTACACTCCAGTTTCGCTGCAAACAGAGTACAAAAGGGGCAAGACAAGGCATTTGCAAGGTATGTGTGTACAACCACCCTCCTTATCATTTCTCAAGCTCAAAGGACTGCGGTACTCAACTCTCGGCCCACCAACCGAGCATCGCAATGCACGATGGCCGAGAAGCCAAGTTTGTACAAGTCCATGAATACAAAAATAACACACAAGACTCAAGAGGCCTCCACCCTATGAGGCATGTTTCATCACTTCGAGTATGAAACGTCCCTCGTTTCTCGTGTTTGGATTAACGTCCGATCCAATCACATGCAATGCAACATACATGCAAACAACATGTTTGTCCATCAATGCTAGAGAGGTATGCACAAGGCTCTATCATGTAAGCAATGCATGCAAGACAATGTTAAGAGACCAATAGCACTAAAAACATTACACATGAGGCATGCACTACTATGCACAAACAACCAAACTAGCCCAAAATAGAGCTATAACAGGCCAAAACAGTGGCTAAAATGAATTGAGAAGATAGCATGGAAAGCAAGAAAATGATGTTCATGCATTGGCTCATAAACGAGGCATAAGACTAAACTCTCAAGCACAATTAAAGAGCGATATATATGAGTGTATGATGGAAGTATATGCTATGAAATACCATGCCAAATGATGCCATAACATGCAAATAGCACAAGCTTAGCATGTTAAAGCCTTGAAACTCAAAACTAGTCAAGCCTATTACACCACAGCTATACAAAACAAAGCATAAATGACCAAGACTACTTCAAACAGACCTAAAGCATGACAAAATATGAGCAAAAACATGCTGAAATGGCAGCTTGAAGATTTAGACAAGCATGCATACGTATTGGCTCATAAACAAGGCATAAAGTGCAACTCTTAAAAGCATTGAAAGAGTGGAATATATGAGAGTGTGACCATGCTATATGCACTGAAATCATGTGAGAAATGAAGCCAAAGCATGCAAACAACCCAAGCAAAGCACGCTAGGGACTTTGAAACTCGAAACTAGTCAAGGCCCTTTACACTACAACCATACAAGGCAAGTCTCACATGGCTGAAATCATTCAAAACAGAGCTGAGGCATGCTAAAATACTGGAAAAAAAACATGCTGAGAAAGAGCTAACATAAGCTAGAATGAGAGGCATAAAGCATGATGCATGTTAAGCCAACAAGTAGGATTGCACTACAAGTGTAAAAACCAAGCAAGAGGTGACCCCACCAACTAAAATCAGAGTTAAATCATGTCAAAATAACACCAAAAACATGCAGGAGTGATTCCAATACATGCTAGCATAACAAGCTGACTCATGAAGCATGCTAGGCTAGTGAACAAGATTACACTACAAGTGTAAAAACCAAACGACAAGAGGCCAAACTAACCCAAAATAGAGTTATATCATGTTAAAATAAGGCCTAAAACATGCTAAGATAGAGCCCCAAGAATGTAGAAAAACATGCCAAAGTGTTAAGCCAACAACACATGCAAACAAAGCTCAAAATGGGGGAACCACCCCCATGCATTTTAGGTCTCAAAACCCACTTTCCACCACTGAAATTCCTCTGGAATTCAGTGGTAAAAAGGCCAAACAAAGGTGATCTAAATGGCCTTAAAGATAACACAAAGCAAAGCCAAATAAGCCACAAGAGGCGGTAGACCACTCCTAACTCAAACAAGGCCTTAGACAACCATTTTCAACACTTTAAAACAAAGGTTTTTGTAGTTGCAAGTTAGGCCTAAAATAGCATGCGAAGAGGACCAAATAAGCAATGAAAATAAAGCTTTAAAGAGGCTATGGGACTCACCCTTGAAGCACAACAACAACAGCACCACTTTTGAACCAAAACAAGCTTTTAGATCTCAAATAAGGCCTCCAAATACCTCAACAACAAGGTGAAGGTGTTTGACTAGGTGTTTGTGTCCAAAAGTATGAAGAAATAACACTGTTAAGCACAAATATAGAGAGAGGGAGAGAATTCTAGTGAGAGAGGGATGCTTTTAGCTCTTCAAAAATTCTCCACCCTTAGAAGGGGGAGGCACCTCCCCTTATATAGAATTACAAGCCTCAAGCTTGTTGGACAAGCTAGAAGCTTGTTACAATCCCTCCATACACGTGTATAGAGGATGCCTTCTGTGCCCAACAACTAGCACAGCTAGCATCAAAAATATCTAAAAAACCAGAAAAAAGGCTGCAAGCCACTTCAAATGGCCGATCAGCCACTTCCACTAGCCTACCGGCCACCTCAAGTAGCCTACAAGAGGAACAAGTGGCTTACAACTGCCAAAAGTGACCGATAGGTCCCCCTCTCCCTCCAGGCAAGGGTAAATAAGGTATGGTCCAAAAACAAACCAAAAAGAAGAGAGCTAAGAGGCCACAAGACAAGGCACTCAGTCGACAGCCCCGAAAACTAGCCTACATGCCACTACAAGTGGCCTACAAGAGGGAAAAGTAGCCTACAGCTACAAAAAGTGGCCTATAGGCCTCTCTCTCCCTCCAAGCAAAAGCACCAACGCATGGTCCAAAAACAAACCAAGAAGAAGAAAGTTAAGAGGTCCCGAGACAAGGCGCTCAGCCGAAACCCCCGGAAACTCGAAACGAGAACAAATATGCGCGATCATCGCGTGCACAAACGATGATGTCTGAGTCTTAAGGTCGGTCAAAAATGGGGTGTCTACAAAGTGCTACTTGCAAGTACACTAAAGTGTGGATTTGCCACCCTCAGGTGGGCTTAAAACATGATTTGCCACTTCGCAAAGTGGGCTTAAAACTCACATCGAATTGTCCCAATTCAAACAATAGAGCCTCCACCCACAGGCATTCATGCAGTTAATCACTTAAGCAAGTAGCCTCATGGCAAGCATGCTAAACATGACAACACTCACACTCATGCAAGTATGCTAAAGCGTAACACTTACAGTGTACTCTGCGCCAAAACAAAAGCTAGTAAGAAATATGCATGATCCTAACTATACAGAATGCCTAATGCAACATATGCAATAATGCTACTAATAGGCTCGGCTATCTAAGATGGCATATGAATGCAACAATTTGATACACGTATTCAAGTAAGTGTATTAAAATACGATGCAGTTTGGATGATGCCCCGAGCCCGGTGCATGCAAGACAAATGAATGATGCAAACATGCAAGCATAAGGTATGCTAATCAAAACATGCCCTAAACTAACCATCGAAAGCGGTTAAATAAAAGGGAGAAAGACGTGGGGTTAGAAGACATGCACACACACACGCGCGCGCGCGCGCTCATTACAACAATATGCCCTCGTGAAGAAGGGTCCGAATTAATAAGCTAAGCTATGATAAGCTAAACTAAGCAAATTAAGTATTACAAGCCAACTAATTAACTATTCTAGCTAATTAATTATTACAACACATTGAATTTGCATAACTAGTTACACAAACTAATTAAAATATTACAACACTTGAATAATTAGCTATACTAATTAATTAAAGTGATAAAGTGGCCTCACGGGTGGGGAAGACATGCATGCTCGGTTGGCTCGTCCCGAAAATCGATCGCTTTGCCGTCAGTTGCCTCTGTTTGCACTCGCCTTGGTTTATGATCAGTGAACCAACCTCCACATTGCTTCTGCTCCAAAAACAGGTTCATTTTTGCACAAAAATGGACTGGTGGCTGGTCGGCCACAAAAGATGGCTGTCGGCCACAAACATTGGCCAATCAACTAGTTTAATGGCCGGTCGGCTACTAAAAGTAGCCGGTTGGCCACCTGCTTTTCCAGACTTTTGGTTTTGCTACAGCAGAGAACAACAAAGGCACAGCAATGTATTTGCAAGAAAATGTATGCACTACCACCCTCCTCATCATTTCTCAAGCTCAAAGGAGTGTGGCACTTGACTCTCAAGCCACCAATCAAGCATTTTCAATGCATAATGGCCAAAGAGTCAAGCTTGTACAAGCTTAGTGAATGCACAAATAGACTCAAAGGGTCATCACCCTATCATGCATGATCAAGGATGACGACGACCAAGAAATGCGGCACGTTTCATCACTTTGAGTATGAAACGTCTCACATTTCTTGTGTTTGGATTAACGTCTGATCCAAACACATGCAATGCAACACAAATGCTTATCTTGTTCATGTTTTACTTGATTCAATTTTATTTAAACATTTTACATTACTGATTAATTCTTTAACCGATTAAGTCCAATGTGATTGTCCTCTAATGAGAGAGGGGCCAACCAAAGGATGGTTTAAGACATGAGAGAGATCATGCCTTTGACTAGTAGAAACCCTCAAAAGAGAGTTGAAGCCATTGAGCACAAGCTCTATCTCAAGCTTAAACACAATCATAAGGTTAACCAACCCTCAAAACAAATAGGAAAATGAAGAAATGAAGGAGGTTGCGGATTTTTCAGTGCTGAAATGGCATGAAAAATAAGACTACAACATGCAAGCAACACATGCACAACAAGTTCAAAAGCCAAAATCAAGAAAGCTAGTATAGAGCACTACACTAGAGATATGCAATATCAAACTTGGATGACCAAACCAGCTCTAGACAAAGCTTAAACATGCAAAAATAATGGCTAAATCATGCTGGAATTGAAGCACAAAAAGCTATAAAATCATGCGTACATGTTGGCTCGCAAGCTAGGCTCAAAACACAACTCTGAAAAGCAATGAAAGAGTGAAGTATGTAAGAGTGGAACAAGACTATATGCACTGAAATTACATGCTAAATGATGCCATATCATGCAATCAACACAAGCAAAGCTTGTTAGAGGCCTCAAAACACAAAGCTAGTGAAGGCACTTGCACTATAGCTATGCAAAACAAGGCTCATATGACCAAGACCACTCAAAACAGAGTTAAAGCATAGTCAATCAGTAGCAAAAATGTGTTGGAGTCAAGCTAACACATGCTAGAATGATATGCTAACTCATTAGGCATGCTAGGCTAGTAAGCACAATTACACTATAAGTGCAAGAAGCAAGCAACAAGTGACCCAACCAGCCAAAAAAAGAGCTGAAACACGTCAAAATAAAGCCTAAAACATGCTTGAATTAAGCTACAGAAAGGTAAAAATACATGCTCACATGTTAGGCCATCTACACTTGCAAACAAGACACAAGGAGGGGAGGCCACCCCCTCCTATTTTGGACCTCAAAACATGGCTTTTACCACTGAAAATTCTCTGATTTTCAGTGGTTAGAAAGGCCAAAAAGTTTGATTTAAAACAACTTTGAATGCTGGCACAACAACTTAGCAAGCAAGCTACAAGAAGGGTGGGCCACCCCTAACTCCAAAAAGGGCTTAAACCACCATTTTTAAACCTTAAAAACAGAGGTTTTTGTAGTTGAAAACTAGGCCAAAAACAGCATGCAAAGGTGGCCACACAAGTGTGCAAAAATAAGCTTAAGGAAGGTAAGTCTTATACCTTTGAAGCACCGCACTTAAACAGCCACTATCTGAGCCAAAACTAGCCTTTAACAGCCCAAAATAGGTTCCAAGGGACCTCAGTCTAAAGATATGCAACTTTGATGAAGGATGTCTAGGCAAAGAAGAAGTGTATCTCTACTTCTATGCACACTCTCTTCTTGTATGCACAAAAAGGCAAGAGAGAGAGAACTCTAGAGAGAGAGGAACGTAAAGAGAGAGGATTTTTAGAGAGAGAGGCTCCCAAAATTTGATAACCTTGCAATATGAGAGATATGGCCTCCATATATAGCAAAAATACAAGCCTTGGTCAAAAATATCAAGATAAAAATATCTGGAGCAATGTAGGACAACTGGAGGAGAAATATCTGTAAATTCTGAGCTTTCTGGGCATTTGTGACCGACCGGCCACATTGTTGGCCAACCAACTACTAATGTTGGCCGATAAGGGTCACATTTGGCTGACCTATGGCCGGCAAGCTCCATTTATGGACGGCACACTCCCCCAGAGGCCGACAGCAAAAGCTGGTTCTGGCCCCAACTTCAATCAAGCATAACTTCGTCATCTGGACTCCTTTTCAGGTCATTCGTAAGCCTAAACTGAAGCCCCGGAAGTATTATTTCCAATGGTGGCATCCTCACATCAAAATTCCAAGTGTGCTAAGAGATATCCCTCTTTTATTAAAGACTACTCAGTTTCGGTCCAACCAGATTTATGCCTAACTTCAACCAGGCAGATCTCCCTCATCTGACCTCGGCTTGAGAAGATTCTTGAATGAAAAATGAAGCCCCAAAAGTCCACTTTCCAACGGTGGTGGCCTCATAGCTGAAATCCAAGTGTACAAAAGGCTAGGCCTGATTTAGTGAGGGCTACTCAACTCTCTCTCAATGATTCATGCCCAACTTCTTCCCCAACTTGTTTTTTTTTCTCTCCCCTCCAATTTTCTTTAACTCCAAACCTTTAAACAAGATGTTTTGAAATATTTTTCAAAGATTTCACCTCTCTTTCATTTATTTCCACTTTGTCCTTGCGCGGTTTACTGAAAAGCGCAACATTTAACGAAATGCGAGTGTCGGAACACCATAGGAACTCTTTCAAAAACTATTTTGAAAGAGAGAGTTTTAAGGTCTAAAATCTTCGGTCAAAATATTTTAGTCCAAAAATGGGGTGTAAGGTTAGGATTTGACTCTCTCCTTGCCAAAAAAATTGAACCCTTTGCACAAGATAGCCTGCACCATCGAATAATCAATCAATGGCGCCCAAGTCTTAAGGGCGGTCAAAAATGGGGTGTCTACAGTAAGCTTTTACCTTTGGAGCATAGCAACAAAACAGCCCCAACTCTGAGACAAAACCAACCTCAAGACCTCAAACATAGCTTCCAAGAACCTCAGCTCCAGGGTGAAGGTGTTTGGCTAAGGGGTTGTATGCATATGTGTAAAAAAATCCCACTTTCAAGCACAAAAGAGGAAGAGAGACATGATTCTAGAGAGAGGGATAAAAATTTTGCTCACAAAATTTTTCTAACCCCTTTCATGCAAGAGGATGACCTCTATATATAGGAGATACAAGAAGCCTTTAAAGAAATCCAGCCATCCACGTGCAAGCAGATGGGTCAATCTGTGCAAACAACTGTCAAAAATATCTACAAAATATCTACTGATGCACTAGTGGTCAGCCAGCCATCAATGATGGCTGGCATGGCTTCATTGATGGCCGGCAGGGCCTATCAATGGCCGATAGGCCAAAGCCCATGGCCAGCAGTGCCCTACCATGGCCAGCAGTGCTCCAAAAGCAACATGCCAAAGGACCAAAACATGGTCCAAACATGAGATGAAACTAATGCAGGGTTTGGAAAGATCAAACCTGAGGCGCTCCGCCGCGAAGTTCGAGCACTCGACGAGCAATCAAACTCGTCACTGGATATACCTACAAGAACATCCAAGTCTTGAGGACGGTCAAAAATAGGGTGTATACAATTGCTCCTCTTTAACAGAACTCGAAAGTCATGAAATGACAGGAGTGAATGTCAAAGCCCAAAGACGACTCATTTTTGACAAGGCCGAAGACTCAAACAAACATTCAAGATAACAATATAGATACGCCCGCAGGCTAAGGCAAAATGCAAATGATAAGCGCGATACCGAACATTACTTATGATCATGCAATGAGGGCTGTAATGAAACATCTAGATGCAAATGTTATGCAAAGAAATGCTACAGCAAACTCGTACATAGGCAAGTTAACACAAACCAAACTACATCTCATGCAGAAAGGATGTAAGAAAATTATGCAATCTTAACTGTGCCTCACGCAGCGAAGGTAAAGAACAACAACCGGCGAGCGCACCCAAGGCGGTAAACAAGATCCCAACACGTGGCACACGCGAGAAAAAAAGCAGTGATAACAAATGAAACACATCCAACTGTTATGCAATCAAAACAAAGAGTGGAATAAGCATCGGAATCCGTCCAGATGCATTTAATCAAAGCGTCCTAACACGCCACATGCGAGAGGGCAAAGGGAGCGGTGCAAACACCGAAGAGTGGCATAAACATCGAAACACATTCCAATGTTTCTAACCAAAGCAAAGAACGGAGGAATAAGCATCGAAACACGTTTCAAACGCTTCTAACCGGAGAGGTGGTATAAACACGCAACCCAATGCTTCTAACCAAAGGGGAGGTATAAGCGTCGGACACACGATCCAAATGCTTCTAACCAAAGGGGAGGTATCAGCATCGGACACACGATCCAAACGCTTCTAACCAAAGGGGAGGTATAAGCGTCGAACACACGATCCAAACGCTTCTAACCGACAGGGAGGTGGTATAAACATCGGGCGTACCCGAGTGTTTCTAACCAAAGCAAGGTGTGGTGTAAACATCGGGCGTACCCGAATGCTTCTAACCAAAGGGATGTTCAAAGGACAGGAATGATCTTACCCGAAATTCCTCTGAATGAACCGTACATACAATATTGTGCCTACATAAGAAAGAAACTTTGACAAGTACAATGCAATACGAATGCATATCCTATGCAAGATGAATAATCATAACGCAAATGTGACAGGCATGCTTCTATGCACAACATGCAAGAAAAAAAACAGAGGCATATTCTATGCACAATAATCAAGGATGCATATTCAATGCAACACGCATATTCTATGCAAACATGATAATGCATGCTCTATGCAACAATTCAAAATGCATGCTCTATGCAACGATAAAAGCAATGCACATTCTATGCAACGATAAAAGCGAGCATGCTAAAGACGACTCAAAGGAAACTTCCAATTTACCTCTCGAAAGAGTTGCAACATGTTAAAAAGGATACACCTTGTTTGTGTTGATGAGCGATGACCATCGTGCATTGGAAATGCGATTCTGAACTTCCGTCAAGACATTTTGAGTCAAACACTGAGCATACCTTGCACTCATTAGAATCCAAGGACACAAATCAAGTAAACAGAGGCATAGGAGGCTTGTGGAAGCATGCTAGGCATCAGGAGAGGCCGCCGGCCCCCTGCCCGCCATTGGTGGCCACTGCCGGTCATCAATAAAGCAGTGCCGGCCATCGATGTGCCACTGCTGGCCATCTATGGTAGATTTGGGCAAATTGGTCCTTTCACCCTTGGGTCTTTAAATATAAGTGATGCCACTTCATTTCCTCACAACCCCTTGCACGAAATCCCTCTCCCTTGCTCTCTAGGTGCTCCTTCTCTCTAGATCCGCACATTCCCCGCATTTTCCAACACCCTAAAAACATTTTCTTCGCTAAAATCCTCTAGTTCTCTTCACTTTGAACCGATTAAAATTTGATTTCGACGCTTCTTTCGTCATTTCCACTATTCTAGGTTGATTCCCCTCGAGTTTCTTTCAAGGTTAGTACACTTTTCCAGGTTTTGACTTTCTTTGACTTTTTCTCTTCTCCTAGGGTTGACTTTTTCAAAGTTTCACCATTTTTCCTCATTTTTGCTTGTCTTGCATCTATTGCAGATGGCAGATGATATACCATATGACGGGGCCCTCCTCGCGCTTCCTTTGGTAGAGTTGGCGACAGACTTTGAGGCCGAGCCAGAGACCGGGCTAGAGCCATTACCGCCGAAGCATGTGCCCTTCCGATCCAGCGAGGTACCACCCCGAGACTCATATAGTGCCTACTGCAGGAGGCATCAAGGCCTTCTACGACTTTGTTGAGGATGCACCAGACGACCTTCTACTGAGAGAGCCAGCATTTCATTTGTCGGTTATTGCTGTAGAGGTACAAACACTGTTTTCTGTAGTATTACCTTTAATTGTTTGCATTTCTTGCACTGTTTTGATTTGATTACATATACTACGTTGATTTGACTGTATCTCTCACATTACTACTTTGTATCCAACTGTACTTTCATTGCTTGATCTGATTGCATCCCATGCATTACTGCAGGATGGGTCTCGTTCTTTCAGAGGCTACGGTATGACGACCGCTCGAGACTGGTACAGCGAGCTCCCAGTTAGAGTCTGTGACATTATTAACGAGACAGGCTTCGGTCTCTTCTGCTCTAGTCTGACACGAGTCGTAGTGAGCCACCCTCTCTTAGGGGCTTTGTTGGAGAGGTGGTGGGATACCACCAACTCCTTCCATTTCTCCACCACGGGAGAGATGACGATGACTCCTTACGACTTCGCCATGATCACCGGCTTAGGCGTAGGGGGTGATCCGATCCCTCTCGACCCTGATATGGGAGAGTGGGAGGCAGCATGGGCCGCATTGCTTAGGGTACACCCACCGACAATCCAGGCAGGCATGGTCCTGTAATACCCCTGTTCTGTATTATGTTAATTGGTCCTTTATATGAGAAGGGTTATGTGTTTAATATGATCTTGTGTGCCATTATGTGAAAATATGTGGTTTTGAATTTCTATCTGTTTACTGTAGGAATATCTATTTGATTATCTGCTTTGGAAATTAAATTGAAGGTCTTATCGGCCACAGAACCTGAAATTGATTGTGCCATCGTGATTGGCATAATTTTTAGAGCTTACGGTGAAATTTAATTGAAAATTGATTCGAATCAGATTAAATTGATTAATTAGTGCCTTATTATTTATTATTACTATATTGGACTTAAGGGGATTAGCTGTATTAAGTCACTACCCCCTCAAATTCCCTCTTTTAGTCTATTTTGGCTGATCATAAACTCAAAGGAAAGAAGAGAGGACCGGCCATAGAGAGAGAGTGTAGGAGATTGAGGTTTTGGTCTTGAGGCTTGGAGATTTTGGAAGATTACTCAAGAATTTGCTATAGATTGGAAGAATTGAGCCTCTAGGTAAGTAAATCCATGAGCTTAATGTGTAATTTTGTGTATTCAAGGTGGATTAATGATCAAGAGTAAGGATTGAAGTGGAATTGAGTTGTTTATGTTGAATTGAAGGTCAATGTATGCATGCATGTATATAATTGTCTTGAATTTGCATAATTGAGCTTGAATTACATGACTCATGTTGAATTTTGGTTGAAATCCATGTATTTGACCATCTTTTCATCATATGGGATGGAAATGAGGGTTATATGTCACATGCATGTACAATCAATTGGAGTATAAGCTTTGAATGCTTGAAGTTCTTATGTTAGTAATGAATTTGGTGGAAAATGAGCCATGCATGGATTTGAATTATGAAATTGAGCTTCAAAATGTTGTAATTTAGTGTTGTACCATCTTAGTACACATATATATATAAAGTTTGAGTCAAAATCATGCATTTGGAGCCTTTGAAATTGAAGTTCAAGTTCAAGATCACATTTTGGATTTTCCAGAATTTCGATGTCCGCTTGAGCGGGGAAACTGCCGTTCGAGCGTGAAATTCGTGCTCCCAGTATATTTTTGCAGGCATGATGTCCGCTCGAGCGGGGAAGTCCACGCTCGAGCGGGGAGCTATGTAGGATGGACTTCTGCTCGAGCGTCTAGTTCCACGCTCGAGCATAAAAATGGCATAACCAGTACTTTTGCAGACCTCATAGGTCCGCTCAAGCGGGGAAGTCCACGCTCGAGCGGGGACCCTATTTCTGAAGATTTTGTATGATCGTTCTGTGTTTCGTTTTCCATTCTCTTTCACTTGCAAGCACTCTTAGGCAGGCATTAAGCATTGTAATTGAGTTAAAGAGATAAGAATAAAGCCTAAAGAGGAAAATGTGAATTTACGAACGGATTGAATTGTTGGTGACCCTTTTGTGTTCCTGGAATGTGTAGGGTCGAGCTCCAGGGCAAATCAACCAACCGATCACTGTGAGTAATATCGATATTTTGAAGTTTGTCAATTGTCCAATTGCTTATTTCTTTATAAGTTGCTAGTTTGAATTATGGACAACCGATTGATATGAATGATTGGGCCGAAGGCCGATTGACATGAACGATTGGGCCGAAAGCCGATTAACATGAATGATTGGGCTGAAGGTTGATTGACATGAATGATTGGGCCGAAGGTCGATTGATATGAATGATTGGACCGAAGGCCGATTGATATGAATGATTGGGCCAAAGGCCAATTGACGTAAATGATTGGGCCGAAGGCCGATTGATCTAAGTGATTGGGCCAAAGGCCGTCTGCTATAACTATTTCAAAGATTGCTTATGTATCCACTTTATTTGATATTATTCACTGGGCTTTCGCTCACGCTCATTCATGTACATGTAGGTGAGCCAAGGGACGTCCAGAACCAGCCTCAGTGAAATTGTGAGAAACAGTTAGAGTTTTGAGGAGTCAACCCAAACGTCTCACGCACGAGGCTGTCTTCACTTTTGTCCTTTGTTTATAGTTTTGTTATGTTGGCAAGCATTGGACTACTTTTGTATATAAGTCTTGGGTTCGACTGACTTAAACTTGTATGATCCTGTATGTACAGTGTTTTGTGTTAGTACATATTTTGATGTGAGTTATTAACGTATAAATGTTTGGAATGTTATGGTGTGCATATAAGCACAGCTCTATGGACAAAGTTTTAATTTGCTTTCGTTTGGCCCCTTTACTTTGATGAGTTTTGTTTTAATTGATTTGAGGTCGTAGGTAATCTCGCGATTACTGGCCGGTTATGGCCTTAACCCATAGGGGCGGGTTAGGGTCGTGACAGGTCCGATATAGCTGGTTCGAGGAGCAGTACAAAGGGACTGAGCCTGAGACAGCCGAGGAGACAAAGCAGTACGCGAGGGGCTTCCTCATGTTCCTTTTTGGTACCACCTTGTTTTCAAACAGGTGGAATACCGTAGGCCTATACTTTCTGAGCGCATTGGTTGTACTCCGTTGGGTTTAGTTCTACGACTAGGGCGAAGCCGACCCCACCACCTTGTGCAGATACATTGTAGACACCCCATTTTTTGACCAACCTTAAGACTCAGACGTCATCGATTGAGCGCTTGGTGATTGCGCATGTTGTGCTCGTTATGAGGTTTCGGAGTTTCGGCTGAGAGCCTTACCCCCAGATCTCGGGACCCTTTTGTACTTTGCCTCGATTTACGAACCAAGTCTTGTTTTCTCTTCCCGAAGGAAGGGAGAGGTCTCGTAGAGAATCTCTCAGTAGCCGTAGGCTACTTTTCATGGTCGCAGGCCACTGTTCCCGTTTGGAGACCAATTTCTGATTTTCTGAGTCGTTGGTCGCGCGCCTCGGTTCAGGACCACTTAACATTCTCCGTTTGGTACGGTTTTTGGCACACACCTTGCTTCCTCTCTCTAGAGGGACACTGTGACCCAGGAGACCACCTTTGTGGTCGCACGCCATTTTCGATGCTTAATAGCCTATTTTCGGGGCACCTGGCTGCGCGTTTTGACCCCCGAACCCTCGTTTTGCATCCGTCTTGGTTCATTTTTGGCATGGACCTTGTTTTCATTATTTGGGAGGTGGTACAAGGGTGGGAGACCACCTTTTCCCCTTGGAGACCACTTTTCTCCCACTAACCAATTTTCTTGTCAGGAAACTGGTCTCCTTAATCTTTGGGCCACAATTACTGGTCTCCCACCACACCACTAGCTTTCTTTCAATGTGAAGACCACCCAATGCCCTTAGAGACCACTTTTTTTTGGGGAGACCACCTAGGGTGGTCGGCCAACCACCTAAAGTGGCTGGCCAACCACCTAAAGTGGCTGGCCGACCACCTGAACTGGTCGGCCTGCCTCCCCTAGTCTTGTCTCTGTGAGTGTGTGCCAGCTGGAAGGCACAGACTGTATCCTCCATACATGTGTATGGAGGATCTTGAGCCTTGGTTTTTAGCTTCTTGAAGAAGCTTTGGCCTTGTATCTCTATAAGAGAGGGCCTTCCTCTCCTTATACCAGGCTCTGAGATTAGTCTAAGGCAAAATATACATATCCCTCTATATCTCTACATTTTAGCTCCAAGAGTGCTTTGTTCTTGACCCTTTTGCACCACACCTCATAGCCTAACACTTCCACCATCAACCTAAGGATCTTGGAGGTCATTTTCAGAGGTTAAAGAGTTGGTTTTGAGCTAGAGAAGTTGCTATCTTGCTGAGCTTCAAGGGTAACACACTTTTTCCCTCTTTTAAGTTTTATTTTGATCCATCTCTTAGCCTTATTTTCATGCATATTTGAGCTTTGTTGTCAACTGAAAAAATTCTTGTTTTGAGGTCCTTTTGATGTTTGTTTAAGGTCATTTTGTTGTTGGGGGTCATCTACTCCCTTGCATGCTTTATTTTGCCTTGTTTTGAGCCATGCCCTAACGCCTTTGTGTTGACCTTGGCTTGCCCTTTTAACTACTGAAATCCAGCGGATTTTCAGTGGTTAACATATGTTTTTGAGAGCCAAAATCAGAGAGGGGTGACCCTCTCCCTCCTTGTCTTGTTTACTAGTATTTTTGGCCTTACAAAGGAGCCTTTGTTTTCAAACTTCCAAGCCTTGGTTCAGGCCCCTTTTGATGACTTTTAGGGCTTGCCTAGGCTCTGTCCAGAGTTGGTGTTGTCATCTAGGGTTCACCTCTTGCATGTGTAGAATAACCCTCTCCATAGCTTATCAAAGGAGTATGTCATTCTTGCATGCATTGGTCATGTTTCAGTGGGTTTTCGGTCATTATTTGGCATGTCATACCTTTATCTTTTTCTGGTTTAGTAGCCTCTCATATGCTTCACCTGCTTGTAGTGTAAATCATGGTTCACTAGCTTATAATACATGTTGTTTTGGCCCTCTATGCTAGCATATTTTAGCCTTGATCCAAATTGATTTTGTTCATATTTTGGGCTGCCTTAGCTCTGTTTTGAGGTCCCTTGGTCGAATGATGCTTTCCATGCATACTTGCAGTGTAATATCCTTGCCTAACCTTGAGTTTTGGAGCCCCTTGCATGCTTAACTTGAGGTGTTTCCATGTCTTGGCATCATTGATCATGTTATTTCAAAGCCTATACTTGTGCCATGTTCCCATGTTTTCCACTCTTTAAATGCATTTAAGAGTTGTGCTTGTATACCTCATTTATGGGCGATTGCATGAGCTTCATTTTTGTGCATTGCAAGCCATCATTTTAGTCCATTTTGCCACTATTTTGGGTCTGCATAGGGACTATTTGGGGTTGGTTTGGTCATTTAGGAATCGCTTTGCATACCTCTAGTGTAATGCACTTCACTAGTTTCGGTAATTGTGCCATCCAACATGCACTGGGTGAGTTGTTTGCATGATTCGGGTCCATCTTGTATGTCATTTTAGAGCTGGAACATGTGTCATTGTATGCCATATTTCATCCTTGTCATGCTTTGGTAGAGTTGCACTTTGTTCCTTAGGTTTGGTCCCTTGCATTTCTGCATGTTTGCATGTACCTTGTTGCCTCATTTTCATCATATTGGCCACTGATTTGGGTGTGGCTGAGGTCCATCCATCTTGGTTTAAGTCCATCTTGCATTTTGTATGCCATATAATCTGTGTTATCGCATGTTTGATCATTGCATTGCGTATGCCTCGTTCATAACATTGCATATGTTAGTGTATTGTGTATGACATATAGTATCATGTGCATTGAGTATGCCATTGTTAGTTCATAGCATTGCGTATGCTAGTTTGCATGTTTACATGTTATCCCTTGCATGTTTGCATGACTTAGTTGCATTGCATTTAGATCGCATGCTAGAGTTGCATTTGTCCGTTCATTGTTTGTTGCATTGTGTTTGGAGTAGGGTTTAGTCCAAACACGGGAAACGAGGGACGTTTCGTACTTAAAGTGACGAAACGTGCCTCGATTCTTGGTCACCGACACTCTTGACTATCCATGATAAAGTTATTGGCTTCAGGTGTTTACATGTGCATTCATTTCACATTGAGTCGTACAATTCGACTCCTCGGCCATCATGCATCGGGATACGTGATTGATGGCACGAGAATCGAGGACTACGCTCCCTAGAGCTTATGCAATGATGGGATGAGTGGTCGGGCACACATATGTTGAAAATACTTTGCCTTCTCTCTCTCTTGCCTTTGTTGCAGAAAACTAGAAACCAGGGGGCAGAAACTGGTCGACCAACCAGATTTTCTGGCAGGCGACCACCCTTTTGGGTTTCTCCCACAAAAGGTGGTCGGTAGGAGGTCTCCAAGGCCATGAGCTGGTCGGTAGCCTTCCCATGGGTTCCCAGGGTGTAGTTTCAGCCTTCTGGAGCTTTGTGCAAGTTTGTGAGATCAATTGCAAACAAAGGCGAGTCGAGGCATCGCGATGGATTTCCCGACAAGGCGACTCGAGCATGCATGCATCCTTATCATTCGGAACAAAACTGAGGCGGTCCATTTCATGTAGCTTGCATGCTAATTTATTTGCTTCCTTAGTTTAATTTGTTAATTAATTAATGTTGTGTAATATTTAGCTGTAATTCATTATTCATTTCGGTTGTGTAATAACTAGTTTAATTAACTTAGATTAATTAGTTGGTTCTGTATTATTTATTTGGACCCTCCGTCGAGAGCGTGATGTTGTAAATAAGTGTGCGTGTGTGTGATGCATGTCTTCCAACCCCCAATTCTTTCTCCCTTTCATTTACTAGCTTACAATGGTTAGTTTTAGGGCATGTTTCAATTAGAATCTATATATTCGCATGCTTGCATTCATTCATCTATATTGCATGCACCAGGCTCGGCGCATCATACTAACTACATCGTATTTCAATTTCAAGTTGAATACATGTTACTTGTAGCATCTCATATGCCATCTTAGAATAGCCGAGCCTATCTTAGTTGCATTCTTGCATGTATTGCATTAGGCATCTCAGCATAGATAGGATTCATGCATGTTTTCTAATTAGCTTCTTTCTTTGGCTCAGAGTACTCGGTAAGTGTTTATGCTTTAGCATCCTTGCATGCATGTGAGTGACTGCCATGATAGCATGCTTACCATGAGGCTATGTGCTTATGTGATATAGCTGCCTGAATGCCTGTGGGTGAAGGTTGGGTTGCTTGAATTGGAATAATTCGTTGAAACTCGTGTTTTAGCCTACTTGCGAGTAGCAAACTTCAATCCATTTTCAAAACAAACGGATATGCGATGCTTTGTTCCAACTTAAGCAATCTAGTCTATACTTGTATGCTGTGCGCATCACATAGTAATTCTAGGTTAATAACCGGAATAAGAACGCATGTGTTTTCAAAAACAAGATATCATGTTTAGTAGTGGCCGATCTTTGATCGGGAGAGCGGGGGTATTGCATGACCTTCCTCAATCGTACCCAAGTTCCTGAGCTGAGGCAACTTTGGTGATGACGGACACGTGGCCTTAAGCACGAGTCAAGGTTTCCTAAATTCTCCCAAAATAAAATATTTAGGTGGTGACTCTGTATCTGGCAAAGCAGTCCATGTTTGGCACTTCTTTCTAAAAATCAATTTTTCAAAACGATTTGCCGAATTTAGACTCTTTGGTGATTTATCGATCTTGCATTGCACTTTGCGAGATTAGATTCAGAACTGTGACATCGAGTCCGAACTGTAGTAAGCCCAATGAACAAAATGGGATTTTTTTTCCCGGGACGTTCGGGGACGTCTACATATATGAGCTCAACTTTTCGCATGAGTGGGAGCTTGATCGGCGGCTACTGGCGGGCTTGGGAGGTACACAGCTTAAATCCTCCTTTTTTGCTTTACTTTTTTCTACCATGCATTTCCTGCTTTACATTTGTTCAACACATGTACTTTTTGCTTTGCATTCTCTGCATTTGCTCATACACTGTATTGATCACATTTCCCTTGCAGCTGTGGGTGTATACATACTTCCCGGCTCTTGCTCCAGAGCCTATAAAGGAGACTCCGGCAACAGTCTCATTTTCTCGGGTATATGACGGCCAGCTCCGCCGTAGGACCCAGGAGAATTTCACGTTTTCCCGCGAGTACTTTGATGGGGTCGCAGCACATGAGGTAACCCAAAACAAAGTTATTTTGCTTTCCAATCAACTTGATACACCCATTAATCAACTGACGCGACTAATCATCTATTCATTCTCCTATTTTCAGATCACATAGCAGCCATGAGACGCGATACCGTCGGGCTTCGAGCCTAGTATGACACAGCTAGGATCATCACTCGCCACCATGTCCTTCTTGAGGGCCCAATCTGTCGTTCCTGGTTCTTGGGTGAGCGTTTCGCACGTCAGACTTTAGGACTGCCTGCCCCATTCATACCGATGGCACCTCCAGTATCGATGAGAGAGACACACAGACTTTCTGCTAAGGAGGTGATCCAGTTTATGGTTGGGCTAGAGGCGGATTACTTCCGTGTGAAAGGCGACTATGCGACCTTCATCCAGACACATCTGATGCGGCCTTTGACCGGCATTCGTGGAGGTGAGGGAGCGAGAGCTCCAGCTGCGAGGGAGAGAGGCCGAGGGGCCAGAGCGACCAGATCCCGTGGCAGGAGAGATTCTGGGGAGAGACAGAGAGTAGGATGGCCAGAGCTGCCTACCTCACAGACTTACTGGGGACATTCCGGAGAGACTTATCAGATTCCCATTGAGCCCGCACCAGTTGGTCACGAGCTTGTCAAAGTTCGAAGCCCGACCCCAGTATGTTCCATACTCTACATTTTGCACATTCGGTTCATTTCAGTTATGCTTTATAGACCACTGATCATCTCGACACATTTTCAGGCATCCATAGAGTACACTGGCCAGGCTCTCGAGCTAGCGGCTTCTCTGATGGGGATGGTTCAGACGAGCATGAACCTGCTCAGCCTCTACAAGATTCCAGTAAGTTTCTTTCAGTTTGGCACTTCATGTCATCAAATTTTCTACTGATACATTAGCACTTCAACTGTTCCACATTACACTGACCTGATTCATCGTATCAAAACACTGTATAGATACACTGCACCCACACACTGCATACATACACTACATCAATACATTATATCTGATATACTACATCTGACGTATACCACAGCTAATGTACTCTGACAAATTGCCTTTCTCAAATCCCCTTCGAGACCCCAGCTCCACCGGATGTCCCAGCAGGAGCCATAGCAGGACCTTCAGCACCTCCTCCAGCAGTAGAGAGGAGGGGAAGACAGGCTCAGACATGCAACTGAGGAAGAGCTAGGGGCATCCGCAGCAAGAGTGGCCCCTCAGAGCCCATTCTGAAGCAGTGAGTCAACAGTTAGAGTCATCTAAACAGGGAGACGATGATGCCGGCTCGAATTCTGCTAGTAGTGAGTCTGGAGAGGCTGAGGAGGGTTCCAGTTCAGGCTCTGATTCAGCTTCAGACAGCGGTGCCGACGGTGATAGTGCTCCAGAGTCCGTTTCGCCGAGGAAGAGGACGAAGAGGGCCTCTCGAGCTTGAGATAGTTGGCACTGATTTAGATGCTTTTTGCTTTGTTTTCTTTTTGCTAGTAGTGTCAGTCCATTGTGCAGCCTTAGGCAGTTTTATTTTCTTAAAACTTGTACTCTTTTGCAAAAAGAAATGACCATGATTGGAATGAAAACTCAGTTTTTGCTTAAAAAGTGTTGCATTTTGTATTCTGAGCATCGCATAACATCGCACAGTATGAAAATGAGATTGATCATCTTCGTTTGAAAATTGTGCATTCAAAATGCATTGTCATAATCAAGTACTGAACCAACTAACAACTGAAAGAACAAAACAAATCGATAAACAACACAAGGCCTTGACAGGCTAATCAATGTAAATACAGCTCGATAAGCAAATTGCAACAACTCGATAAACAAAACGAAGACGATTACAACTCAATAAACAAAATGAAGACGATTACAACTCAATAAACAAAACGAAGACTATTATGACTTAAACAAAACACTCAAGTCCAAAAGGACCAAAACAAGACCTCAAAAGATACAAATAACATAATACAACTGCTAAAAACAACTGAATCTTCACAAAGGAGGTCAGTGAGCTTGAAAAAGAGGCTGTCGGCCACCATTTCTTTTTGCCGGCCATCAATGTGCCATGCCGGCCAAAATTGATGAGCCACAGCCGGCCATCAATGAGCCACTGCCGGCCATCGATGAGCAGAACCTCCGAAACGTTGACACATGTCCTCCACTCACTGCCTTATCTTCTACAAAAGCTCTAGCTTCATGGTTCCTTCATTTCAGCTCTATTTTTGCCCCAAATGGAGCCATTCTTTGCCCAAAAACTCTCCGATTGGATTGCAAACTTGGATGGCTCGGAGAAGTTGAATTTTCGGGGTTTCGGGATAAATGCACTATTCCCGTTGAGCCGCACTCCACTGTGTTTTCCATTCCTCCATGCTGCGGCTAGGTGTTGGAACCCGGTTACACATGTTTTTAGCTTTGGGGGACAAGAGATATGTCCCACAATCGAAGAATTCCAAGCTTTCATGGAATCTCAGCGTAATGAGGAGATCTTGCCCCTGTCTCATTTTGGCCACATCCAAGCTTTAGGAAGGATGTGTGGGCTCACTTTACACGATGCTCGGTCCCTGGTTCACAATGGGGAGTTGGACATTCCAAGCTTGATTCATCGGTTTTCTGATGCCGGTGACCGCGGCGACCGTCTTTGGCAAAGTTTTTGGCAGCATGCCCTCTGCTTGTGTATGCTGGCCCATTTCCTACTTGCCCCTGGCTTTGGAGGGTCTAGCGTTCGCTTAATAGAAGCTCCCCAAGGCTTGAAAGAGGACAAGAGCTGCATTGGCATGACGGTAGCCAAGACTTTGATAGGCTTGGATGCTTTCCATCACCGAGAGATGACTAGGTTCGAAGGAAGTCCACTACTCTTGCTGCTAATATTTCCCTTCCTTCTCACATATATTTCTCACATCACTCGGCCCTCAGGCTCTGTTTTTCTCTCAAAACTCTTTCTCACTTTTTTTTCTCTCCACGTACACCTCTCTATTCTTTAATCTCTCTTATTTTTCATCCCTCCCTAGGTTTGGCTCATGGAGAAGTTAAAAGTAATGGACTCTTGCCCAGCATACTCAACACGCAACTATTTCTTTCGCCCACCGCTAGTTGATTTCCCAAACGAGGGATGGCGGTGCCAATGGATGTGTAACAGGTCTGCTATTGACATTGCTTGGCGTTGCCCCTAGTTTGATCTGTCTAAGATGAGGTATAGCTTGTCTCGCCAACCTGGAATTCATTTGATTGGCTTGACATACTGTGTCTTCTACTTTCCATTCTGGTTCTGGCATCAGTTCGATCATAACCAGACTTGCCCAGAAGAGGTGGTGGAGTATCCAGCTTCATTTCTGATCCGAGGCTCATAACTAGCTCGGTATACCACTGCATGGAGGACAAGAGAACTTCTGGCTCCCTCTCCCAATTTCAGTTGTGCCCTTTCTAGTGAATGCATAGCTTGGCTTAAAGATGAGGCACAGACCGGGCCTACTTTGGAATCTGAAGCTTCCACAAGCTCTGGGAGGGGGCGCAGGAACACCTAACTTAACCAGGCCCCTAGTTTATTGCTTTAATCTGTACTTTCAAGTTTTCTTTTGAATGTAATAAAAAGCAACTTCAATTTGTATCAAGAGTCGGAGAACTCTGTATTAAAATCAATGAAATTGAAGGTGAGTACTGAAAATTTTCCTTTTGGTCCAAAAATGGTCTAAGTTGTAAAAAAATTAATTTGAACAAAATCAACTTTTATTAAAACTTTTCAAAACCATTTTTGGTAAGGATCAAAACTGGACACACCCGAGATCTATCGCTGAGATGTACAACCCCAAATCCAACAACTGGAAAGTTGCCCCTTGTCTGAATAACACTGCACTGGAGATCACAACCGAACTCTTGAACACAGAAAAGACAAAGATGACCAAAACAATCACATGGACATAGTTGATTTGGAAGTGTTTAGGGCTGGACTTCATAATGAAGTTGCCTACGTATCCCAAAGATGGGAATCAAGCCTTACGTAGTTCGGTTCAGGTTCACTCGAGTATTAACACTCTCCCTTTGCGCTCTAACTTTTGCCAAGGACGCCCTTTCTGGGTTTTCAACCTTGCGAGCTCAGTTTTTCTTATTTCAAATTTTTTTGTGCTCTAACTTTTGCCTAGGTTTCCCTTTCAGGTTTTCGGCCTAGCGAGCTCTCAAGGGTAGTATTTCTTCAACTTGTCCATGTTGATAGGTTGGGAGAACTCAAGGCCATCTAAATCCATAAGAATGACAGCTCCACCCGACCAAATAGATTTGATGATGTAAGGACCAGTCCAATTGTGTCTGAACTTGCCCCTAGGGTCATGGATGAGAGCTCGGTTGTCTTTGAGCACCAAATCCCCTTCTTTCAGATTCCTGGACTTAACCTTCTTGTTGAAAGCCCGGGCAATCCTGCGTTGATAACCTTGGACGTGGTACAGTGCTTTCAACCTTCTTTCGTCGAACAGCATAAGTTCCTCAAACCTACGCTGCTACCAATCTGCTTTCGCTATTTGGCACTCAGCCATCACTCGCAGCGATGGAACCTCAACTTCGATAGGCAGAACAGCCTCCATCCCATAAACCAGAGAATATGGAGTTGCCCTAGTAGAAGTCCGAATTGATGTTCTGTAGCCCCAAAGAGCAAACGGTAGCTTATCTGGCCAGTCCCTATAGGTTTCCACCATCTTCTGTAGAATGTGCTTGATGTTCTTGTTGGCGGCCTCAACTGCTCTGTTGGTTTGCGGTCAATATGTGGATGACTTATGAAAAGCCACGTTGTATTTCTCTAACAAGTCAATCACTTCCTTCTTGAAGTGGGAACCATTATTCGAGATGATCTCATTCGAGACCCCATACCGGCAGATAATGTTATTCCTGATGAACTTAGCTACATGTGACGCTTTCAGCACTGCGTAGGATTAGGCCTCGACCCACTTTGTAAAGTAGTCTATCGCCACCAGGATGTACTCATGCCCGTTCGACCCCTTCAAAGTAACTGCCCCAATAACATCAATTCCCCAGACTGAAAATGGCCATGGTGAAGTCATGTTGTACAGCTTCGACGGCAGGATGTTCATGTGGTTTGCATGGATTTGGCATTTGTGGCATCGCTGAACAAAACCAATACAATCCTTCTCCATGGTTGACTAGTAGTAACCCTGTCTGAGGATCTTCCGAGCTAGCATCACCCCGCTCATGTGCGATCCGCACTCTTCTCCATGGATGGCTTTCATCAGGTGCTTCGACTCTTCAGCATCAACACACAATTTATGCATTCCCAGATGACCCCGTTTGTACAATTTACCCCCGCAGATGATAAACTAAGCAGCCATTCGCCATATCGCCCTTTTATCTTTGGCATTTGCCCCTGGTGGATAAACCTCCTTTTCCAAGAAGTTCTAGATGTCAAAGTACCAAGGGTTCTGATCTTGTACTTCATCTATCGCGGCGATTAGCTCATAAGCCGATACATACCACTGTTCAATAATGATTGGACGCATTCGGACTCCCAAGGGGATGTCTATCATGGAAGATAGAGTTGATAAAGCGTCCGCAAACCTGTTGCTCTCTTTTAACAGATGCGTGAAGGTTAGCTTCTCAAACCTGGGGATTAGAACGTCCAGGGTTTGGTGATAGATTTTCATCATTTCTTCTTTAACCTTCCAATCTCCTTTTGCTTGAGACACAACCAGGTTCGAGTCCCCAATGACATCCAACCGTTTTGTCCCTAGTTCCAGGGCAACTTCCAAGCCAGCGATACATGCCTCGTATTCTGCTTCATTGTTTGATACCTTGAACCGGAGTTTGAAAGCTAAAGGTATGTAGGAATTGTCAGGTGCTATCAGCAACACCCCTATCCCATAACCGTACTGGTTAGATGCTCCATCAAAGTACATAGTCTAAATCTCTTCTTCGACCTGCAGAATGGCCTCATCTGGGAACAGATACTCTACTACTTCATCTCCCTCCACTAGGTGATCAGCAAGGAACTCCGCTACCGCTCTCCCTTTCACAGACTTGCGAGTCATGTACTTCAAATCGAATTCGGAGAGAAGAAGCAACCAACGGGCTAGCCTACCCGTAAGCGTTGGTTTCTCGAAGAGATATTTGATGGGATCTAATCTCGAAACCAGAATTACAAAGTGAGCTAACAGGTAGTGCCTCAACTTCCTGGTAGCCCATACCAAGGCCAAACAAGCCTTTTCTAGTGGCGTGTAGCGGGTCTCATATTCCAGCATCTTCTTGCTCAAGTGATAGATAGCCTTTTACACTTTATCCTCAGATTCATGTGCAAACATGCAGCCTATTGTCGTGTCGGTTACTAACATATACAATATCAACGGTTTCCCCAGCTCTAGCAGGGACAACATAGGTGGGTTCTGTAGATACTGTTTGATCTGCTCAAAAGCAACTCGGCATCGATCATCCCATTGGAATTTCTTTCCTTTCTTTAGGAGACCAAATAGTGGTTCACAAGTCAAGGTTAATTTTGCAATAAACCGTCTTATGAATTGCACTTTTCCCAAAAAGCTTCGCACCTCCTTTTCAGTCCTTGGTGGTGGCATTTCTAAGATGGCCTTAATCTTGGAAGGATCGACCTCAATGCCCCTTGGTGTAATCAAGAACCCCATCATTTTTCCTACTGTGACACCAAAAGTACATTTCTGAGGATTCAGTCACAACCGATATTCTCTGATCCGTTGGAAAAACTTCTTCAAGGCGGTGTAGTGGCCTTCTCTTTCTTTGGACTTGGCAATCACGTCGTCCACGTACAACTCAACCTCTGTGTGGATCATATCGCGCAGGATCATGGTTGCAGCCCGTTGATAGTAGCCCAGCATTTTTCAAACCGAACGGCATCACCCTGTAGCAATAAGTTGCCCACAGTGTGGTGAAGACAGTCTTTTCCCTATCCTCGGGTGCCATCAAGATCTGGTTGTACCCAGAAAACCCATCCATAAAGGAGAGTAGCGCATGCCCTGCAGTGAAGTCCACCAATTCATCAATGTGCTGTAAAGGAAAGTCGTCCTTCGGACTAGCTTTGTTTAGATCTCTGAAATCCACACACACCCGAATTCTGCCATCTTTCTTCGGTACCAGAACAATGTTGGCCAACCAAGTAGGATACTCAAATACTAACAGAAACCCTGCATCTATCTGCTTGGTGACCTCTTCTTTGATTTTCAAAGCCCAATTCGGGCATATTCTCCGAAGCTTCTGCTTGACGAGTCGGGCCTCAGGGTCAAGAGGGATCTGGTGCTGTACAATCTCAGGATCGATTCTAGGCATTTCTTCATAGGACCACGCGAAAACATCTTTGAAATCTTTTAATAAAGCAACTAAGCGCTCACGTTCCTTCGAAGACAACGTGGACCCGATCTGGACCAGACGCGGATCCTTCTCAGTACCAACATTAATTGAAGTGATTTCATCAACCAAAGGTTTTACAAATCTCTCCTGCTCTCGATCAATCAAATGTTTCAAAACCGGAGGAATTTCTTCCTCGTCATTTTCATCAAAGTTTTGAAAGTCCTGATTAATGCAATAAATGAGCGGCACAAAAAAGTACTCAAAAGCAGCAGCGGTACCATTCTCATTAACAATTTCCAATTCGTCTGATTCTTCGGTTACAACCGACTCAAAAGAAAATGAAAAAGATGACCTAGACAAAACAACAGCATCCGGGTTATCAACCCCAGGAATACCGGACTCTGACTCAGAAAAACTAAAATCAGATTCCGACTCCACAGACTTTGTGGAATCAGATTCCGATTCACTACCAGACCCAGAACTGCTAGACAAAAAGCCTTCCTCGTATTGCCAGACGAGGGAGGGTGTGATAGATGCATCCAGAATACCGGAAGAAGGGCCCACAGCCGATTAATCTCTAATCATGGAAACAGAGAAGTCTTCCCCTGAGCACTCCAGTGTAATCTGAGGATCTGAGAGGAGACAAGCCAGCGTTGCTCCCATCTCAAAATCTATGCCATCGGACTCATCCTCTTTGCACAGCTCAGCCACAGCTGGTGGGTCAGTTTGCTCTTCTGTAACTTTATTCCCTGGCAACTGTAAGTCAAAAAAAGATCTCAAAGCTAGGCAAACGCCGCTTCTCTAAATTTAGCCATGGCTCCGAAAAGCTGGAAAACGGGAAATCTTCTCCCTCCCGGACAAAGCATCTATTCAGGGTTCCTTGGATAGGTCCATGCACTAACTCATAGTGCTTTCGAACTTGTTTAGCCTTGGCTCTTCCAGCCATCTCCTTTCTCTTTCTCAGCCAATCCTCTTTGGTAGGCGTGTAACCTAGACCAAAGGTATGAGGGTTGTGTGGCACTTCAGCCAATACAGCGACGCCCTTCCGGCCACTCCTTCCTAATTCTATCCCAAGTACATGTTGAAGCTTGTTCATGAGGTAAACAAATTGTGCACTAACATACAGTCCCTCATCAACAACTAGAAGATCTTGCACTACCCGAGCCTCGGCCAAGGTGAACCCAGACAAGAAAACATCCTACTCGGCGTGTGCAATTTCCAAGATCGGTGTAGTAACCTCCGGCGGCAGATTTATGGAAGAGTTCCCAAAAATAATTGCTACCCCCTTCCTATGGGGGTACTTCAGCATCTGATGTAAAGTGGAAGAGACAACTCTTACTTGGTGCAGCCACAGCCGTCCAAGGAGTAAGTTGAAGGTGGCTAGAACATCCAGAACGCAGAACTCGATGTCCTGTTGGGCCGGGCCAACCTGAGTTCTAATCCGCACTGTCTGCATCACTTCCCGACTGGTATTGTCATAAGCCCGAATCACCTGGGCTGTTGGTACGAAATCTGCAGGCTTCAACCCGATAGCATAAGCTGAATGCGACAAACACGCATTTATTGCAGATCCCGTATCAACTAAGACAACTGGTATCCACTTATCTTTACACTCCATAGAGATGTATAATGGCTTGTTGTGCTCAGAGCCCTCAGGCAGTAATTCTTTATCTGTGAAGGTCAAAGTCAGTGAAGCGCCACCCGGGAACACCAGTCCCACCAACTGCTTGAGAGTTGTATTAATAGAAAGCTTAGCCTTGTCCATTGTTGATAGGACGGCTTATCTATGCACCCGCAAGGCCATGAGCAGTCCCCAGATGGAGATGTCTGCTTGAATCTTTTTCAGCTGCTTCAGTACAGCTTCTTCCTCTAGCAGTTTGTCTTTTTACTTTTCGGCTTTCTTGTTTTTCCCTGATGCCTCTAGCTGGTCCAAGTGTGGGGATTTAAAGTACCGCCCACTCCGAGTCATGTGGTTGACTTCTTCGGTATACCACGTATCATCTGGGAGATTATGTCCCCAGTCCTCATCAGTATGGGCCAAACGCAAATCATCATCTTCCCACCACATTCCCCTGGCAACCGACAAACAAATGTCCGGTTCCGCTGTAGTTGTTTCCGTGTTCACAACACATTATGTCCCCGCGGGGGTCTTGGTTTTTCTAGCCCTCTGATCAGTCTCGTTCCTTTCTTATTCGAACCGCTTCAGCGCGGCCTCTTGTTCTGTGTCTGCTGTACAAATGCTGCTCAATTTCGGAGTAAAATTCTTCGTACCGGTGCTCTTTGACAACTTCTCCTCATTGTCGACCGTTTCGGCCATTGCAGACGTTCCTGTTTCTGACAATCCCTGTTTCTGTTGAGACCCCTCATCAATGTCTGGCTCATCACTAAGCCACCATATATTGTCTGTTGATCCATTCAGGTCAAACCAGTTGATGCTCACATCCCCCGAATCCTGCTCATCAAAGAACTGCAGATTAGCAATGTCCTCCTCAAGCTCTGCTAAATCATCCAGCCCCTGACTTGGTCCGTCCTCCCGGACTACATTCACCTCAGTTTCCCTTGGTAATTCTACCTTTGGCTTGGCCTGATCAACTGGCGCAATAAAGTGGCAAGGGTCGTATGCTTCATCAGTTAAGCTCGTAGAGCCCTCAGGCGTACTCTCTTCTATCATAGGCACCACCATGGGTTCTAGTTGGGATATTAACGTGCTCATCATGCACAAGTCTGTGCTTTCTGGAATGAACAACGCCGGCTTAGGCAGGTGGGATGGAGTGATGTATATGCTGGGGTCGTATGGGACGGCCATTGTTTGGATTAGGTTTACTTGCCTAGGTGGGGGAGGGGGTTGGTTATGTGGTGGAAGGGGGTTTGTAGTGACATTTGGCTTCTCAGGAGGCGCTATCACTTTATTGTCGATGAGATCTTAAATCTCATGACGAAGTCTAAAGCATAAATCAGTATCATGCCCATGCTGTTGATGGAAGGCATAATACTTGGTTGGATTGTGTGTAGGGGGAAGGGGATTTGGAAATGGGAGTGGTTCGAGGGGCTTTAGAGGCCCTTTTCTAATCAGGACCCTCAAGGCCGCAGGCAGAGACATGTAATGTGGGGTGAAAACCCTCTGGCCCCGGGGTAAGTACTTTGCAAGTTGTGAGGTGGCTCCAGAGGAACCGGTAAAGGGTGTGGCTGTTTTTGGTGTGGTGGTAACCATTCCGACGTCAGAGGTCCTCGCAGCTGCATTGCTACTCGTAGCTGCATTCGAACTGCAGGTGAAGGCCCTCTTGGGCTGTTCTTGCTCCTGGTCAATCAGACCTCGGTTGCAGATTCTACACGACCATTCTTATTTGGTCTTTCTCAGCTGGCCTGGTGGTCATCATGGAGGCCTTGGCCCTCCCACCGGGTGACGAAGTCAGAGAAGCCCTCCTTCGGCTCTTGCCTTGTTCCCTTGAGATCACGAGTTGTGACCTCGATTTGAGTATTATACGAATATTGGGCAATGAAGGCCTCGGCCATCTCTTCCCAATTCCTCTTCACTAAATCCTCCAATTTAGCATACCAGATGGCCACAATACCCAGCAGGGTCTGACCAAAGAGGGATAGCTTTTACAGTCTAGTCAGGCCCATCGGCGCAAAATATCTGAAAACAGCCTCAAGTGGACCACAGGATTGCCCAAGCTGTCGAAGTGGTCTATGTGAGGCATTTTGAATCTATCTGGCAATGTCACCGCCGAATCTGTGTAGCCATCCTCTATATCTGGGATCGAATTGACTCCTTGAGCTCGCTTGAATAACTTCTCGAGCTTGCTCACTTTCAGAGTGGTTAGATCGACTTCAAACTCAAACGGTGTATCCGTTGGGTAGGCCGATGCTTTAGACGTCTAAGGTGGGACTAGCCCTGCTGGAACGTCCGTATTTTCCTAGACATTGGCCTCATCCCTAGGTATTGGAACCCTAGGTGGGGGTGGGGGTGAAGCAGATGCTGCTGCTTGTTGTGGTTGTTGTTGTTGTTGAAGCCTGGAAATCAGCTCAGCTTGCTGGGCTAAAACCTCTGTTTGTCGAGCGGTAGCCTCCGCTTGGCAAGCGGTATCCCGTTGCTTGGCCTCGATGGTTTGCTAGAGTTGACGCATCATTTCCTTCATACTGACTGAGGGGTGTTGATCTGACATAACCGGTATATATTCCCTCTCTGAGGTAGAAGCAGAAAACTGAACTTCACTGAGCATAGATAACTGATGAACTGGTGAATTATGCCGAACTCTTCTCCGTCTTGTAACCGGGGGGAGCGAAGCAAACACTGGTTGTCCTCTCACAAGATCCCCAGATCGATAAAGCCTCCTTACTTTGGTCCAGAGTGCTTGGGGGGTAACTGCCTCGTCGGAAGCAATGGTGAAACACTATCTTTGAAAAAAGAAAAATAAAGTAAAAAGGAAACAACAATTAGCAAACGCACAGCATTTCGACTTAGATAGAGACAACACATAGTTGAAATCATAAGCTGGACAATCTGTACTCAAACACTGATTTCTGCCCCCCAAATTTTCTGCCCCAAAACTGATATTCTCAAACACTGATGTCCGCAGACTGATACCCAGACTTGCAACTGATACATACATTCCTGTAGAGACACACCCTAACAGCACATATCAAGCAAGCAAGAGCCAAAACACCCCTATGGTGGGGTAGGGTTTCCCTCTCCTAATTTCGTCAGGAGCTAGGGTTTCACTATGCACGCACGCAGTTCCATACAATCCTATATTCAGGTGAGCAACCTATCCTAGTTTGGAACAGTCTCTATAGCTTCCGATATGTAACTAGGTCAATTGGTCAAAAGGGTGCCTCAGCAAGACCACCTAATATACCTCTCGCCCCTAACACCAAGAAGTGAAAGTGGGATCAAACGGTACAGCGGTGATCCAGATCCAAGGTTTGTGTTCCCATCGTGGCAGAGCCCATAACCGGTCAACCTTATGGCACGCTTTTCTAAGCAAGCCTCTGGCAAACCGCTCAAGAATAACAGATGGTAAACACTGTGACCTAGGCGCACCTATGCAAATGCAATGCAAAGAAACACATAAATGTATATAAAACAACATATCATGCGTTCGAGTCAAGTTCTCTAAATCCCCAGCAGAGTCGCCAGAAACTGTAGACTTGACTTTCTTCGCGCGCCCCCCTTTCGAAGAGTCTCAAATTGGTCTCCTACAGTTTAGACTCCTATCACGGTTCTGAATCTAATCTCACAAAGTGCAATGTAAGAGTGATAAACACCAAAGAGCCCAATCCGGCAAATCATTTCGTAAAATCAAATTTTGAATCAAATAATGCCAAAACTGGACTGCTTTGCCAGATTATAGAGTCGCGACCTAAATATTTTATTTTTGGGAAATTTAGGAAACCCTGACTCGTGTCAAAGGCCACGTGTCCGTCATCACCAAAGTTGCCTCGGCTCGGGAACTTGGGTACGAGAGGGGAAGGTCCTGAAATGAGCACCCCCGCTCGCCTGATCAAGGATCGGCCTCTACTAAGCATGATATGTTGTTTTATAAACCTCATGTGTTCTTATCCAATTATTAGCTAACTTTACTATGTGATGCACACATACAAATACAGACCAAATCGCGAGAATTGGAACAAAACAACTCATGTTCGTTTTCGAAAATAGTTTGAAGGTGCCACTCTCAAGTGTGTTAAAATGCGGATTCTCCACCTCAAGTGGGCTTAATACATGATTTTTCACTTCGCAAAGTGGGCTTAAAACTCACATTTATCGAATTGTTCCAATTCAAGCAACAAAGCCTTCATCCACCAGCATTCATGCAGTTAATCATTTAACCAAATAGACTCATGGCAAGCACTAAAATTTTTTAAGGAAAATCATTTAAGCAAATAACCTTAAAAATAGAGTTTTTTATGATTGAAAAACCAAGTCAAATTAGTGTAAATAGATAGCCAGGCAACCAATTAAAACAAAGCTTAAAAGAGGCAAGCTTTTATCTTTGAAGCACAACAACAAAACAACCCCAACTCTGAGCCAAAACCAACCTCAAGACCTCAAACAAAGCTTCCAAGAACCTCAGCTCCAAGGTGAAGGTGTTTGGCTAAGGGGTTGTGTGCAAATGTGTAAAGAAATCCCACTTTCAAGCACAAAAGAGAAAGAGAGAGAGAGGATTCTAGAGAAAGATAAAAAGTTTGCTTACAAAATTTTTCTAACACCTTGCATGCAAAAGGATGACCTCTATATATAGAAGATACAAGAAGCCTTCAAAGAAATCCAACCATCCACGTGCAAGCAAATGGGTCAATCTATGCAAACAGCTATCCAAAATATCTACAAAATATCTACTGATGCACTGGTGGCCGGCTGGCCATTAGTGATGGCCGACAGGGCTTCATTGATAGCCGGCAGGGCCTATCAATGGCCGACAGGCCAAAGCACATGGCCGGCAGTGCCTTACCATGGCCGACAGTGCTCCAAAAGCAACATGCCAAAAGGACCAAAACATGGTCCAAACATGAGATGAAATTGATGCAGGGTTTGGAAAGATCAAACCTGGGGCGCTCTGCCGCAGAGTTCGAGCGCTCGACGAGCAATCAAACTCGTCATTGGATGTACCTGCAAGAACATCCAAGTCTTGAGGACGGTCAAAAATGCAGTGACTACACCAGGCAAAAGTTAGAACATGAAAAATTAGAAATGAAAAAAAATTGAGCTTGCAAGGTTGAAAACCCTAAAGGGTGACTTTGGAAAATTTTAGAGCACAAAAGGAGAGAGTTAATACTCGAGTGAACCAGAACCAAACTTTGAAGTTTGGTCATGATCATCTCCAACTCAACTGTCCTCTTCTTTTATTTGATCAGGCCATCTTTCTCCATTATCAGTTAGCTCGGTTGTGTGATCTTCATGTCGGTAGAAGGGCCGGTATGATGGATGCAGTTATGGGCAGTTGCGATTTGTTGATTCGGGGTTGTGCATCTTGAGGGCTGATTTCGTGTGCGTCAGGTGGTGATTATTCCCGAAAATTGTTTTGAAAAGTTTTAATAAAAGTGGATTTTTCTCAAAATTTACCTTTTACAACTTAGACCATTTTTGGACCAAAAGGAAAATCATTATGTCCAAACTGGCGTCTGAACCAAAATGGAAAATAGAACACGCAATGTGCGAGGCCAATCAACTGTGCGCCCGGTTGTCGAGACATGCGATAGCTCATCTCAGCTAAATTAAGCCAGGGGCAATGCCAAGCGATGTCAGTTACAGATCTGCTAAACATCCAATTGCACCACCATCCCTCTGTGGGAAAGTCCACAAGTTGCTGGCGAAAGAAGTAAGCTCGGGTTGAATACTCAGGATAAGGGTCCACCACTTTCAGCTTATCCATTAGCCATACCTGGGAAGGGATGAAAAATAAGAGAGATTAAAGAATAGAGAGATGTACATCGACAGAAAAGTAAAGAAAAGGGCTTAGAGAGAAAAATAGAGTACGAGTGCCGAGTGATATGAGAATTATAAGTAAGGAAGGGTGGGAAACAATACCTAAAGTAGTAGTGAACTCCCTACGAACCAAGTAGCCTCTCGCCTATGAAAAGTATCTAAACCCATCAGAGTCTTGGCCAATGCCAAACCAATGCAACTCTTACTCTCTTTCAAACACTGGGACACCTTGATCAGCCGAATGCTAGCTCTGTTTATCGAGTTGTATTTTAGTCGGTCATTGGCTCATTACCCTGTTGAGAACATTATTCCAATACAAGCATTTTTAGTTTCAAATTCAACTCCATTTTCATTTTATGCAAGTGTGGTTCTCATGATGTAAAGATGAAGCTCTTTTATGTAAAACTGTAAGGTTTTACTCCGATCATAGTTTTTACAAAAGAGATAGTATAAGTGTTTTCAAAAACAAAAGTAAAAACCTGTCTAAAGGTATACATGTGCTAAGCTACCAAAACAAAAAGAAACTAAGCAAAAATTACAAAAATGGGCGCCAATCGTATCAAGCTCGAGAGGCCTCTTCGTCCTTTTTCTCGAAGGGGACTCAGGAGCGTTGTCTCCGTCGGCACCGCTATCAGAATCGGACTCCAAGCCAGAATCAATATCGCTATCTCCGCTCCTGGACTCAGAACCGGCATTAGTGTCCTCATCGCTCCCGAGCCCCGAGCCAACATTATCATCCTCGCTCTCAGACGGCTCAGAGTGTCAGCTCACCACCTCCTCTATGTCGCTGGTCTTAGTATTAAGCCTACTCAAAATTGGCTCCGAGGAAAGAGAGGTATCTTCGGACTCAATGCTCCTACCCTGAGCACCCCTCCCCTTGCCTCGACCTCGCTGATCATCTCAGCTACGTGCTGGGGCTTGCCTACCTCTCCTCCCTGCTGCTGGGGAAGGTACTGCCGCTGCTGGTGCTCTTGGTGTAGGTGGAACCTAAAAAGCAAATATTAGAGTATCAGACACAGTATGTATGTTACAGCGAAAGGAAGATTGAGCATAGATGTGGTAAATTAGGGCAGTGTGAGGCAGTGCCAGAATGCATATCAGTATATCAATAGGTGTATGGTATATCAGTATAGTGTGGGAAGTAAGGCAATGCACAAGAGGAAGGGAATACCTGGATACTATGCAGAGCAAGCAGCATCTCTTACCTCTGCACCATGTGAACTAGGGAAGTAACCAGCTAAAAAAGGTCTTCTGTGTACTCTGTGGGTGCCTGCAAGTGAATTTGAATAATCAGTATCTAAAAATTTTTATGCAGGATGCAAGTTGTCAAGTGAGGTGCATACCTGAGGTGCGCTCGGAGCTCTGATATACCCGTGCCCCGCCTTTGGTGGCTCTATCGGGAGCTGATAGGTCGTCCTACTTGGCCGTTGAAATATCAACAAAAGTAAGCGAATGTCATGTCATCGCGGCATCGATGCCCGCGCCAGCATCTGTCATCATACCACCGTGCGTAGGGCATGGCTGGTGCTACCTCCTCTACCAGCACCGGGGTGAGGGCTGGGAAATAACATAAGCCCAGAGCTGCAAGGAGAGACCAGTTGTGAATCAATATATGCAAATAGATAACAAAAAAAACAAAAAATGCAAAACAAAAAACACAATGCATGGACAGATATAAAGAAAAAAATGAAAAGCAAAAAGCATAAGAAGCAAACAAAAAATAAAAGTACAGTGCGTACCTCTCAGGCTCTCCAATAGCCTCTAATCTTGTTCCACTTCATGCGAGAACTAGAGCTCATGTAGCTGTAAAAGGTGGCAAGGCCAGCTCCACCCCAGTCATAGAACTGGACCAGGGGCAAGGTCACAAGGGCGCTTAACAGATACAAGCTCACAATATTCCACCTGTTTGCAAACAAGGTAGTACTGAGAAGGTATATCAAAAAGCCCCAGGTGTACTGCTCTACCTCCTCTTAAGTCTCGAGCTGACTCTTGCGGAAATGCTTGAGGAACCAACTATATCTGACCATAGCTGGCCTGTATAAAGGCGGGCTCACTCTAAGAAGGTAGATCCAAGCCACCTCCCACTAGCCCATATCCATATCAAAGGGGATCGGATCACCCCTACTTCCAAGCCAGTGATCATCGAGAAATCATAGGGGGTCATCGTCATCTCCCCGGTGGAAGAGAAGTGGAAGGAGTTAGTGGTCTCCCACCACCTCTCCACCAAAGCTCCAAGTAAGGCCTGGCTGGCCATGTGACGTGAGAGCCTGGTGCAGAATAAGCCAAAGCTTGCCTCGTCGACAAGGTTACGGACCCGAAAGGGAAGCTCGTGATACCAATCCCTGGCTGTCACCATCCCGTAACCTCTCCAGGAGCGAGAGTTTTCTTGTGACAAGAAAAGAATGAGTATAAAAGAAGATAGTCAGATAAAAGGCAGTGAGAACAAACAATCAGATGAAAGGTCATGATAACAACCAGTCAGATGAAAGGCAGTGCCGAAATGGCTAAACAAATAAAGTGTAGGAAAGCAAAGTTGGTACCTCAGTAGTGCCATGGGAGAGGTGGAAGTCTTGTTCCCTCAACAAAACATCCTCCGGCACGCCACCGATGAAATCATCAAACCACAACATGTTGCGGGGGGCCATCGCGTGCGTCTGTGGGTGGTAAGTGGCCAGTTCAAATGGCCTCCGTCTTGGTGGCAATAACTTAGGCTCGGGCCCTGGAGCGAAGACCTTTTCGACCTCAAAATCGGCAAAAATGTCCTCCGCCACCCCGTCAGCTCCAACAACTACCGGCTCCTCGATCTCTGCAGGGGTGCAAGTACAGGTGGAACCTCGGGAGAGGCATCATCATGAGGTGTGTCATTTGCCATCTGGAAAGTGGGGTGAAAACTACTGAAAAAATGGAGAAAATGAGGAAAAAAAGGAAACTTTGGAAAAAGTCAACCCTAGGAGAGAGAAAATGGAAGAAAAAGTCAAAACCTAGGAAAGTTCACAAAACCCAAGAAAAACTTGAGGGAAACAAGCTCAAAGTATTGAAAACCTGAACAAAATCAACGAAAACAAAATCTGATCGATTCAAAGTGTAGAGGACCAAAGAGGTTTTACAAATAAAGTTTGTGTGGGGCATTGAAAAACGCGTACAAAGCACAAATCTAGAGAGATGAAGCACTTAGAGAGAGAATGAGAGTGATTTCGGTTGTGAGGGTGTGTAAAAAGTGAGGTGTGATGTTGATTTAAAGACGACTTGAGGCAAAATGTTTGAATTGCCCTCGAAAGTGCCATTAGTGGCCGGCTGTACACATTTGTGGCCAGCTAGCCCCTTTTGTGGTCCCGAGCTGGTTTTTGCTACCCTCTTGCCCAATCAATGTATGTGAGGTCTTGTTTTGGGTCTGGGAAGAAGAATTGAGGTATTTGAAGTGGATTGGATTTTCGAGGATCTCGAACTTGTGTTTCAGTTGTCTCGTTTCGAATCCTGTTGTGTCCTTGGTGCATAGACGTGCCCCGATTTCAAATGTGAACAAGTTGTATCATTTTTGAGCATGTTGCAGAGCCTCCTAGTGGTAAATTGAAGGTCATTGGCGAACATTGCTTTTGTTCATCTTTTCGATTTACAATGTCTATTCCATTACATGTATGCATTGTATCGTAACTCATCTACCTATCCTATTTGCATAGAACTTGCATTACATCTTATGTTGCATAGAACATGCGTTGTCATTGTACTGCTTTTTAATTAAAAAATTATTTGAAAAACAAAATAATTGACAAAAAAAAATAATCGAAAAAAATTAATTGAAAAAAAAAATATTTGAAAAAAAAAATTAATTAAAAAATTGTTAGTCAAATTTTTAAATTTCTGTTTAAAAACCAACGTAAACTTATTTTTTGAGTTTACGTTTTTTCCTCAAATTTATAAACTGTGACAACCATTTATGAACCAAAAAAATTATCAAACAAATTTTTATGACAATTTTTTTAATTTTTGTAAAATATAAACTGAAAATTGAAAATGAAATAGTCACCAAGTAGGCCCTAAACAATGAAATGATGGCGTTTAACTACTCCCTCCATCCCAAAATAATAGTATCTTTTCGAGAATCCAACTTTCTTTTATAGTACAATTATTATATTTTAAAATATTAATTTTTCAAAATTACCTTTTGATAGTACATTTTTTTGTGAATATCAATTGCAATAATTGTACTTTTTGTATTATTAATGAATTTAAAAGAATGGCAAAATAATAAATTCATATTATTTTATTTCTTGATTTTTGGAAAGGAACTAATATTTTGGGACAATAAAAAATGGAACAAAGGACTACTATTTTGGGACGGAGGGAGTAATTTTTTTTATTTGTGACATGGGAAGGTTGTCGTCACAAAACAAAAAAAAAACAAAAAAACACTCATTTTTTTGCCAAAAACCTCTGTGTCCATTTTGCTGCACAATGAAAGCTAGGAAGAGAGAGAAACAAGAGATGATCAGTGAGAGAGAGAGAGAGAAAAGATGAACGAGAGAGATATAGAGAGAGACAAAAAAAAGAGAAAAGAGATTAGCAAGAGAAAGTGAGAGGGATGAGAGAGATAGAGAAGAGAAATGAGTAAGAGAGATAGAGAAGAGAGATGAGTGAAAAAGAGAAAGAAAAGAGATGAGCGAGAGACACAGAGAAAAAGAGAAAGAGAGAGAGACTCATTTCATTTTTTGACTTTTTCCTCTTTCAACAACAATGGGCTCAGAGAAATAGATGAGTGTGATTAAGAGAAATGAACGATTGAGAGAGAAGAGAAATGAGTGACAGAGAAAGAGACACAGAGAGAGAGAAAAAAAAGAAACAAGATGAGCGAGAGATAGATCGAGAGATAGACAGAGAGAGAGAGAGAGAAAGAAAGACAGCAAAAAGAGATGAACAAGAGATATAGAGAGAGAGAGAGAAAGAAAAAAGATGAACAAGAGAGATAGAGAGCGAAGAGAGATGAGAGAGCTAGAAAAAAGAGTAATGAGTGTGTGTGAGAGAGAGAGAGAGAGAGAGAAACAAGATGAGCGAGAGATAGACAAAGAGAGAGAGAGAGAGAGAGAGAAAGAGAGATAAAGAGATGAGCGAGCCAGAGAGAAGAGTGATGAATAAGAGAGAGAGAGAGAGAGAGAGAGGCCCATTTCATTTTTTAACTTTTTTCTCTTTCGACAAGTGATAAGAGAAATAAGAGATGAGCAATTGAAAGAGAAAAGAGAGAGAGAGAGAGAGAAAAAAAAAAAGAGAGAGAGAGAGAGATCGATAAATTGAGAGAGACATCGGTAAATCAAGAAGAGGAGAGAGAGAAAAAAAAAAAGAGAGAGAGAGAGAGATCGATAAATTGAGAGAGACATCGGTAAATCAAGAAGAGTGGAGGGAGAGAGTAAGCAACACGAGCACAGTGTGAGAGAGAGAAAGAGAGAGATAGGGAGAGAGAGACACAAACAGACAGACAGACATACAAAGAGTGATGAGTGAGAGAGAAAGAAAAAGATAATTTTTTAAAGATTTTTTTCACAAATATTATATTTTTTAAGTGTATTTATGTTAGGTGTAAAAAATAAAAAAATAAAAATAAAAATAAAACTCAAAATATTAAAAAAATTTAGTGAAAACAAAAAAAAAATACGAAAGATGAGCAAGAGAAAGAGAGAGAGAGAGAGAGAGAGAGAGAGAGGAAGATGAAAAAATTGGTGAAACACTACAAAAATTTCAGTTTTTTGCATACTTCTAATGCCATCTCATCAAAACAGTCTTTTTTTTTTTTTTTTTTTGCGACGTGACGGTAGGGTTGTGTTTTGCGACGGCACCTATTACCACAGCAAAAAACTCTCTTATTTGCGACTGCGGTTCATGCCGTCGAAAAAACAGCTTTATTTGTGCAGCAGGGGGTTACCGTCGCAAAAAATGTGCATTATTTGCAATTGCAGTTGTTGTCATCGTCGCAAAAAGTTACTTTTTTTTGTAACAGGAAAGGGTGCCGTCGCTAAAAACCCCATTCATTTGCGATGGTAAATGATGCCGTCACAAATACTTCCATATTATAAAGCCTCTTTTCTTGTAGTATATCATTAAATATATGAACTTGGCGAAACAAAATTTTGTATTAAACAACCAAATACTCTTTACCCATTAAAAATGGTTTTGCAGTTTGCTTGTCTGACATATTTGGACACGTTTATTGTGGATAGAATTTAAGCCATTAGGGTGATTAGGGTGGTATATTAACTAGAGAATGGAAATAGAATATTGCTCCTTATTGAATTAACAATATAAAAAGTATTTATTCTTTTAATTTTTAATGAAGAATTTTTGTTGCTAATGAAAGCTTTATGATTTTGTTAGCAGATTGCGCCTTCTGTTGTAATTGATTTTACAGCAGTGATTGGGAGCTCTAGTAGAGCTGCTCTAATAGCAACTCTACTGAGCTGGCAACCAATTAAAAAAAAAAAACAAAAAAAGACAAAACAGTGGCCAGAAGAAGATAATTTAATGCTAAGTTTAGAGGTGCTCTTTTAGAGCTCTAAAGCAATTTTGTTGATTTTACCACGTACGGCATGATGAAGTTTTGGCTTAATGTACCATCCAATAGAAATTGCTGCTTAAATTGGTTAAACAACTTTAGATATTCAATCTAGTTTTGATGGTGCTATATAATGACAAAATTTATGATTTTAATGTAATTTTCATGTCTTTTGATTTTTATTTTTTTTTCGTTTGTGATTCTAAGAAAGAGGTATTATATTATAATGTAGATTTAAATTTTTTTTTTTTATTCATTTTTGGCTTGTGGGCAACCTAGCTTAATTTTAAAACATTAAGGTAACGTTTGGTAAAATTTTTTAAATATGATTTGAGAATAGAAGTTGTATTTTGAGTTTGTAAGTTTTGAAATTATAATTTGAGTGTGAAAAATTTGTTTGGTGAATGAGTTTTGAAAATAGTTTTGAATTCAGTGAGGAATTTTTGATGTGACATATGATATTTGATACAAAAGCTTACAACTCATAACTAAACATACAACTCAAAATTCTATTAAAACTCATAAAAAAAATTTAAAAATTCAAAAAATATTTTTTGTTGAATATATAAAAATTAACATGTGTCAAAAAAAAGAAATTGCACTGTTCTTGTCAATCGGCCGAACGACCGGTGGGACAACCGATTAACTCAAATTTTTCTGCCTTCGATCGAGTTTTTACAAGTGAGCGTAAAATTAATTTTTGAAAGCTGCAAACAAACGTCATATGCAAACTAAAGGGTGGAACTAAAGTTCCAAAACCCTTCCAAACACAGCCTGAATTTTTTATTTTTTCTTTCAAAAATTTTATCAGTTACTTAGTTATACAATATTACTGAAACATTGGGGAGTCCATCCATAAGATTAGATATTCTTTTACATTTTTTCTTAGGTAAATTATACTGACCTCCCCTGAGGTTTTTCTTAATTACAAGTACCTCCCCTATTGTTTCAAAAATAACACAGACCTCTTTCACTTTTGAAACTAATATACAAAGACCCCCTTCTATTACCTATCTGTCCAAATTCCAATAGATTCTGCTGATGTCATCCATAATTATTCTTCAAATTCCAATGCTACCCTTCAGGGGAGGTTAGTGTATTTTACCCATATATATATCAACATATACATATCAAAACCCAGCGACGATCATACAATCGAACTGCCTAGGGCTAGGCCTGACGATGACGCCAAAACAATCCAAGTCGTAGCGAGCAGCTCTGATATGCATCATTTCCACGGCGCAGCAAGCGAGGCCAAAGGTCATGGTCCAAGATGGAGCCACGGCGTGTCCAATTCATCGGATCTTCCACCTTCGAGATCACAAACTTCGCTGCCTTCGACATTCCCGCCGGAGACGTCACCGAAGGCGACGATGCAGGGACTTAGGCCGTGGGATGCGATGGCTGAGCCACACCGCCAGTGACGGTAGGGTTGTGTGAATCGTATAGCGATTAGCTGCACACAGAGAGAGAGAAAGAGAGAAACACACACACATACACATGTCACATGATTTTGGTGTGTATTTTCAATTCTATAATTTTTTTTATTTATTTTTTTTATTATTATTTTGTAGTTGTTGATAATGATATACTAATTTTCAAGGCCCAATTAGAAGCAAGAAATTTGAGAAGATTCATGGAAATTTTGGACCTAATTTTGATTCAGATGGTGAGTTTTACATAAAAATCCCAATAGATCAAGATTTGGTACCTCCTGGGCTCAGGGCAAAGAAATTCAATGACAGATATTCAATTCCTACTGGAATTAGATCAAAGAGTTCAGGCAAGATTGATGGGAATTCTTGCCCGAATCTTGGTTCTAGGTTTGTGAATGGAAATGGGTTTTTTACGGGTGAAATTGCAGAGATGGTTTCTTCTATTAAGGTGTTGGGAGAAGGGTTTGTGAAGATAAAGAAGATGAAGATGGTGTAGGGTCAATTGTATCTTTTTTACAATGTGGTTCAAGGGCATTATGGTCAATTCGGCTGTCAAGTTAATGTCATTTATGTCCTTTAACGGGATTATTTTTAAAAGCAAGGAAGGTAAGTGTTATTTTTAAAACTATAGGGGAGGTTTCTGTAATTAAGATAAACCTCAGGAGAGGTCAGTGTAATTTACCTTTTTTTCTTTAATATCAACACGTCATATTATAAATTGTTCTACTATGCAAACATTCAAGAGGAAGCTTTCAAGTTTATCGAGACACAAGTTGAAAACTTAAACATAAACACTGTTCAACGAGATTTGCTGCAAAGCCATTTTACCTTTTTGATTAAAGATGTAGGTTTCAATCATTTTTGAACCATTTTTTTTGGGCGTTGACCCTTAAGCTCACTTTTAGCCTTTCCGAGTGCGTGCATTTTTTCTTATATCAACATGTCATATTATAAATTGATCTTCTAAGTAATAAGAACAAGATATGCCTTCAAAATGAATTTTGAAGGTAACATGACGAACATGGTAGAACATCAACAAAAATTGTCTCAAAAGCGAACTTATTAATAAAGCAATGAGTTATTTATTAAAAAATATTAAATATTTTAGGCTTTAAGTGAATAGTTAAGATTTTATTGTATAGTGTTGATTATTGATAATTGTTAAAAATATTTGTAATCTTAATTGACTAGCAGTAAACATGAAGAGGTAATCCATTTGAAAATGAATAATGATATGAAAGAGAAAGGAAGTGGTTGTCTGTTAAAATTTGGAAGGGATTGGTGATGGATTTAGTGAAAAAATTTCAATCCTAAAACTGATTTTTTGGTGAAATGTTGATGCTGAAAATGGAATAGAAAAAAGATTTATTAATTTTAGAAAAATATGTATATTGTATTACATTATAATCTAACAATTTCAAGAAATTATAATAGGCTAGTTTTCTCCAATATATCATTGTTGTTATATAGCTTAATAATCTTTAAAAAATATATATATGAGAAATGAGTTAGTATATTTTGGTGGGACAAAGAAAGTCAAACCAATTATAATAAGCTGATACAATTTACAATACGTGATTCTCATCATATTATATGCATTTGCTTCTACTCATATGATACTCATGTATGCATGATTCTCATCATATTGTATTCATTTGCTTCCACTAATGAGTTATAAGAGAAGAATTATAAATATGATAACCATAACGTTATTAACATGAAACTAGACAATTAAATAAGTACATACAACTCTCATGATGGAGAAAAATAAACACCACAAACCCCAGAATTTAATAGGTCTGTACAATTTTTCCTTTATAAATAATTAAAAAAACAAAAAACCAAACTTGCTAGTTTAATAATTTGCAGTTACCACATATGCCCAATTGCCCACCACTCACGACATAACAGATAATAAACAAAGAATTTACATGAATAGATAAGGTTTTACAAAATTTATAAGTAAAATTATCAAGTACTTAAAATTTTTTTATTCATCCTTATATATATATATATATATATATGTATATTTTATGTCCAATTCCTATTCTATAGTAATAAAATATTTTATATATAGATTTTAAATGTGGACTTGAACTACATTTCATTTATTAAAAGTAGACATGCTGATGATTCATGACATTAACAAAGTCACTAACTAATCATAAAACTAAGTATTAAAAAACTAGTATCGAGAAAGAAATTTAAAAAGAACGATGTAAAGACTTATATAATGACAATCCATTAAAATTTTAGCATAAAAATAAAAATGTAACTTAATTAGATAAAATGATTAATAAGAGATAGTAATAACCAAATAATAAGACCATTTTTTTTAGCCATTAGATTCACAATCCAAGATTTTATTTTTTATTTTTTATTTTTTTCCTGACGATTTGATGCCCTTTGCAACAAGATGATTTCGTCAAACCTGCAGTCAAATTTGATTTGGCTTTGCCATTTTTTGGCTAGACCATTTATTGTCATTTTAGCATGACCAGCCCCTGGCACAACCATTGAAATGGCTCTTATGACCGTTATGGTTTATTATGATTGTTATTTTGATTATTACTGAAAATAGATTTAGTTGTGTTTTAAATAGTGTTTGATTATGATTATCTTTTTAATTATGACTGAAAATAATTTAATTATGATATCAACACCATAAAATGTCATAATTTACATAAAAGAAGAAAAAAAAAATGCATGATAGAATGACTCGAAAGTGTTATTGACGTAGCGTTTGGTAACATTTACGTTTTTTGTTTATATTTATAAAAATTTTATAAACTGATTTTTGTTTATTTTTAGAAAAACAAAAACTACAAACGAGTTTAGTTTGAACAAAATGTTTGAAAAATTTTAAAAACATAGACTAATAAATATTTATATTTATATTTTATTGTTTATGACAATGAGATCACACATTATAATTGAAAAATAAAATTAATTGGAAAAAAATAATTAAAAAACATTATTTGGGAAAAAAAAACTAATTGAAAAAAAAATTATTTGGGAAAAGAAGTAATTGAAAAAAAAAATTTGTTAATCAAATTTTTTAATTCTTTGTTTAAAAACCAACGTAAACTCATTTTTTTGAGTTTACGTTTTTTCCTCAAATTTAGAAATTGAGACAACCATTTATAAATCAAAACAATTATTAAACAAGTTTTTATAACAGTTTTTTTAATTTTTGTAAATATAAACTGAAAACGAAATGATTACCAAATAGACCCTAAATGTTTTAATTTTGCGATAGCTCAAGTTAAATACCTTTGGTGCAATGCTTACAATATTAGTGTACAATAATGATAGAGACTCCTACAAAACATAACTTTCACTACTTTTAAAATAATCTGAACTATTCATATTATTGTCAGATACAACTTTTAAAAAAATTTAAATACATAAATAATCAGTACTTCAATAAAGGTAGCGAGAATCCTCTTTTACAAGAGTTTTAAACATTTTCCATTAGTATAATAGTCACTTGGTAGAAGAGGAAAAGGCTCATGGGCTAAACTATATAAGCAACCGAAATTTTAGAAGTCACTTTTTAGGTAGTTTTCGTATAATAAAGTCACTTACAGTTATGGATTTATACTACTCACATTTTAATACGGGATATGATTTGTCTAACTTTAAAAAATTTATTCTATTAATTATGGGATAATTTGAAAAGTTAATTAAAAATTAATTTTTAATTTTAATTTTTAATTCATTTTATATCATATCACTTTTAGATCAAGTTTGGCTAACTTAAAAAAGTGCATTTATTTCATCTTTTTATATTTTTTGAGTCACATCAATCAACATCTTCTTTCTACTTTTTCTACACATAATACAAAAAAAATCAAAAAGTACACTTATTTAGTCTTCCCAAACTTGACCTTAATATTTTTTATACATAAAAAAAAACTAAAAAAATAATTTTTAATTTACTTCCCAAATCAACTTTATATGTGTTGCTGACACGGGCCACTTCGTAAAAGAGAATTTTTTTTTTTTTTTTTTTTTTACAGGGAAATCCTCCCACCCTCCCGCAGGTCCAAGGCAGCGCCCCATGAGGAGATCACCAGGGTGTCCTGTTGTCCGTTCCGAGTAATAGACTATAACCTGGAAGCTTGTCCCGACCTCCCAAGGCAAGTTCCGATTAAGTCAGGACTCGCACAGCGGGGAGCATTAAACCCACACCAAGTAGCTGATTAGGCTTCCTTGAGGTCCAACCTCCTAACCAACAGTGTTTCGCCCAGGAGATTGGCCTAAGGAGAGAATTGAACTTGTGACCTTGAGGCTTAAACCCCAAGGCTTTACCACAATGCCACAACCCGTTGGGTTGTAAAAGAGAATTTTTATTCATAGCAAATTTGACTAGTTCAGTTTTTAACTTTTGAGTCTGCATCAGAATTGTACAGCACTGATTATACTGACCAAGAAAATATCACGTGCCACTAGAAACAAAAAAGAAAAATATCCTTGAGCGAACCCTATGCCCTGCATTTTCCGTGAACTATGCATATTGACCAGTACCTTTTTTTCTTTTTCTTTTTTCCCTTGTTTTTACCTAGGTAATTTCTTTAAGGCAAGTTACATTTCAGTAATTTTTAAAAAAATAATTACAAAATTATGAAAAAAACTATAATAATATTTATAAAATTTACTTATTATTTATTTATAATTATTTTTTTCAAAAATATTTATTTAATATTCCCCTTTTAATAATTACGTCCATGTTTGTTGTTCAATGAAAAAAAAATCAATTTGTTTGGTTTTGATTTTTAGAAAATTTTACTTTTTTATTTTTCGTATTTTAATATTTTCAATAATTTTTTTAATATTTAAAGTATTTTTTAAAAAAATTTAGACATACCTAACATAAATATACTTAAAAAGTATAATATTTGTGAAAAAATCTTTAAAAAATACACTAAATACCAAAAAATACAAAAAAATAATAAAATTTCAATACATTTTTTGTATTTTTGTATATTTATTAATTTTTAAAATATTTTTTTACAAATATTTTACTATTTAAATACATCTAAGTAAGGTGTATCTAAAAAGTAAAAAAAAAAATTATTTAAAATTTAAAAAATATTCATTAAAAACAAAAAAACAAAAAACACAAAAATGACTACAAAAACAAAAACACGAAAAACAAAATGCTAAAAACAAAAATACAAAAAACAAAAAGCTAAACAAAAATACAAAAATATTTAAACAAAAAATATTCATTAAAAACAAAAAATAAAAAGTTTACTTTTTAAAAAATTAAAATCAAACACACTGAATAATTTGTGAAGATGACTACTTTAATTCAAGATAAAATTATTTCATGTTTTGTGAAGATTTTCTGACTCGTAATAGTTTATTCCAAAGATCTTTTTATCTTAAGATAACTGAGATAATTTTATCCAAACAAAAGTGATACAATTTACCACTGAATAAGACTTTGATCACAAAATAACTTAAATACTGTCATCATTGAGGTAACTTATCTTGATTCTATCCTCAAATCAAATATGAATAGAATGGTAATGTCTATTTCAAAATCAATTCATATCAATAATTGTTTTTTTTTTTAAATTTCAAATTCAAAAACACTTGAAGAGGGATTTTAAAATTCAAATTGACTTAACAATTATAAACCATTAATTTTGATTTTTAATCATTTGTTGCAACTCTATCCCTTAAATTGAAGATCGACTATGCAAAGGAGATGATTTAAATCCTGCACATATACGGATTTGGGCTGTGCAGCCAAATGGGCTCATTTAAGGGCCCATTTTGATGATCCAAACCGTTCACATTTTAAAGTATATCGAGTAGAATATACTTACAAAAAATCAAGTTAATTGGATATTGTTAACCCTTTCATCCACTCACATTTGTATTTACAAAAATAAATGATAATTGTAATTTAAAATATTAAAATGAATACAAATGTGAGTGGATGAAAGACTTAACAATATCCGATTAATGTGATTTTTTGCAGGTATATTCTACTTGATATATTATAGTTTAGATCATCAAAACAAGTCCCAAAATAGACTCATTTAACCACACAACAGTGACTACTGTGCTGCCAGCCACCTCAAGTCTGACATTCATTTATAATCAATCTTATGCAACAATTACACTGTTAATTATCCAATGATAACGTACATAAAAATATATTAACCGTGGGTCTAAGCTCAGATGACACAGCCGTAGGGGTGGGATGACAATTTTCATGCAGCATGAGCTTATGTTTTCAAGAAAAACCAGCTTCACAAAGATTTTTCCTCTCCAATTTTTAATTTCTCTCTTGCCTACTTTTTCAACATTGAAATTTAAACATGAATCTATATGATAAACATGTTCTGTTTGTATTCCATTTGAAACAGTCTTAACTTAGTTGATGTATGGGGTTGTCTTTTGTTTAAACTTTTTTGTTACATTTTCTTCGTCTTTAGTAAATTATTTTAATTTTTTAAAAAACACTTTACATTTTTAAGTTCTATTCAACTAGACGGATGAAAAAAGTTGAAAATTTTAAAAACATTTTGAAAAAAAGTCCATAAAGGACCAAAAAAGACACAAAAACAAAAGCAAAAAACAGATTTTTTTTCGCTTTTTTTTGTCGTTAGTGATTTTTTTTTTTTTAAAAAAAATTAGATTGGCCTACATAAGACAGATTTGGTGGGAAAAAAATTGACAATTTTGATAAAAAAAAAAAAAATCATTAAAAACAAAAATTAAAAATTAAAAAGGTGTAATTTTTTTTAGATGGATGCCAAACACCCAAGCCTTTTGAAAGTCATGGTCCACAGGATAGATTTTAAAATGATAATTAGTAATATTAACTTGTCTTCTTTCTTTATATCATCACCGCTCAAAATCAAAGATGACTCAATTATTGAATTTTTTAGTTTGTCACCTAAAGTCTATTAATATATTTTTTTGTTAAATTATTATTATTGAACATCTTAATTTTTAAAGGTTTCAGAAGATAAAATTTCATTTTAATATTTAATGGGGGATCTCAAAATCCTTCCAACGATTACTACAGAGATTAATCATAGGAAAATGCAAAGAGGCATATAATTTCATCACTCTACCTGAATTTTTAAAAAAAAATCAAAACCTTGTGAATTTTCACCCTTCTTTTTTAATTTAACCATGCCAAATACGTTTTTTTTTTTTAATTGAATTTTATAGTGAAATATATCCAAAAACAAGGAATTTGAAATTGAATTGTTAAAAGAAAATATAACTAGTCATTTCAAATTGTTTTGGCAATTGTAAATGAAAGCTACTAATAGTTGCATTTAATTTCAAATAGATGTTAATCTAATCTTTACCTTGTGAATTTTCACCCTTCTTTTTTAATTTAACCATGCCAAGTACGTTTTTTTAAAAAAAAAAATTGAATTTTATAGTGAAATATATCCAAAAACAAGGAATTTGAAATTGAATTGTTAAAAGAAAATATAACTAGTCATTTCAAATTGTTTTGGCAATTGTAAATGAAAGCTACTAATAGTTGCATTTAATTTCAAATAGATGTTAATCTAATCTTTAGGTTATGAAGATTAATTAGATGGGATTCCATACAATTGTTTAAGTGGTCATAAAACTAATCGAGATTTCATATTTGATATTATGAAAAGATATTAATATACGTTGTAATTTAATTATTAATATAATAATTGTTATGTGATGTACATAATAAGAATAAGAAAAGTTCTTGATTGTCTTAATTTGTGTAATTCGAATGGTTCAAATATATTAAAACGATATCGTTTTATTCCTAAAATAATGTCGTTTTAATACATTCGAACTATTTGAATCATAAATTGATAAAACGATATTGTTTTAATACATTCAAATTATTCAAATTATACAAATTCGGGTCACCAAGTATTACAGTAATAATAATAAGAGGCCTTTAGGTGCAATGGACCCAGAGGAGATTTTGAAATAGAAAGAGGGCAGTTTCGCAATAAGACAACAAAAAAAAAGGGAGAGTCAAACTACACTACAGCTTCCGATCAAAAAATAAAAAAAAAAACTACACTACAGCTACCTTTCAACTTTAACCTCGGGGTCAACGCCCGACAATTCGACAAATGTTAAACCCGAGTCGGTAATTAACTAATTTCACTTTTGTCATGTAGATAGAGCACAACAATTCCAATTACTTTTAGGGTGGCGCTAATAGTCACTTTTTTTTTTTTTTTTGTACTCTCATTTTTGTAAATCATTCCTTATAAAATTTGAATATTGATAAAAATTTTAAAGACTCCTCATATAATATTAAAATTATTTTTTATCTAAAAGATTACATATCTACCTAAGCTGCACACCCTATGACAATTTAGACACTAAAGTATTGTTAAAGATCAAAAAGTGGGAAATCATGTAATGCTAAGATTAAATAAAATGGATGGTGAAGATAGATTAATAAGAATGATTTTATGAGGAAGAATGGATTATGGAGGATATAGGTAGCTCAATAACATAATGAGAAAGAATGAGAATGATATACCATGAGGGTTGGGTGTTCATGAATTTGACTTTATAGGGATGGATGTTCAATTCTAAGTATTGTTTTTGTGAGGGTTGGTGCTTCATTTTAATTTGTGTCTATTATAGTAATTTTAATTAGTGTTATAATTGTCGTTAAAAAAAAAAAAAAAAAGAATCAATGGACAGAGATCCTTAGAAAAAAGGTGGGGGCTGTTAGTGCCACCCAATTTTTTATTGAATGGTGCTACATCCTTAAATTTTGTTTCTTCAATTCTACTTCCAATGACGTGGCTCACCTTCATATGAAGCAGTCTCACACCTCTCTCTCTCTCTCTATCTCTCTTATTCTCTTTAGGGGATATTTAGAATGATCTAAATAAATGTACTTTTTAATGTTTTACGAAAAAAAATATGAAATATGAGTTGGATTTAAAGTAATATAATAGAGAGGTGATGTAATCCAAATAGGACACCAAATACCCTCTTAGTCTCCCTAATTTCACATAATTAAGAAGGAAATTGGGAGAGCAAACTTAGGGGATGAATCATTATTTTTTTTATTTTTTTTATTTTACTTTATAAGGGAAATTGAAATAGAAATTCAAAGTGTATGAGTAGAAAGAGCAAAGCTATTCAAAAACTTGATTTGTGTTTGATTTTTTTTCAAATTTAAGGAAAATTACAAAATAAAAAATCTGTGACCTTTGTGACAAAATAAATCTTGAATTTTTAATTTTATAAATTTTAATTTTAAAATTTTAATTTATTTTTAATCTAAAACATTTGGCTATTTCCATTAAGTAAAATCAAAAGGAAAATAATATTTTAGTCGTTAGACACAATGAACTGAAAATGGTATTTCAAATATTTCATGTATATTTAATAATTAAAATACTCTTTTTATGACGATTTTATTAACAAAAATAGATGAATAGTTTAAACCATGAGGTTTTTATTTAAGATCAACTCATATATAAATATATTAAATTTAAACATATTTTAAAATTTGTTAAATTTCTAAGTTAACCTTAAACAATTTATTTATTTGGCTTGACTATATTATATACATTATTAAAAATTAAACTATTCATGATCTTGCACGATTAAAATTATTTTGAAATTGACTTGAAAGTTAAAATTAAATTTAAATATTCATTATATGACTCGACTTGTTTACCATTCCAGTCACCATAGAAGAGCTCATAGGCCAATCCGCGCATGTGTTTTTGGTGCCTTCACTCATCTACTCATGTTTATCTCACTAAGGCTTGGTTTGGGAAGTGGGTTGGCTTTTTGGCTTTTTGGCTTTTTTGGCTATTTTAGCCTGGACTTAAAAGCTTGGTTTGGGAAGGGCTTTTTGGCTTTTTGGCTTTTTTGAGTTTTTTTGTGAGAGAAGAATGTAATGATTATGGGTTGGATGTGATGTTTTGTTTGTTATGGCTAAAATAGCCTATTTTATTTTTTGTGGCTAAAATAGCCAAAAAAGCCTCCAACCTCACTTGCCAAACAGAGGCTAAATAATGTACTTGATACTCTTTCTGAAAGAAAATGAAAATTCATTTATAAATAGAATTTTTGTACTTATTTAGAATGACGTGATATTTTTATAATTGATAATACAGTTTGTCCCAGTGAATGGATCGGAATGGTTCAAGCTCCTCAAGCCCAGGTCCAAATGATTAAGCTCACCGGATAACCTGCAAACAAGTTCAACGGGGAACGGGGTAGTCCCCCAGTGAACCCTCCGACGAGCAAGTTAGGAAGAGAAGCAGAGTATAGAGGGAGAGATTAGAGATAGAAAAACTTAACCTTCTTCTTGTCTTCAACGTTTGCTTATATCCTTTGGTAATCATTTCGTTGTCCCTTCTGACCTGCCCTCCTCGCCGAAAGTCTATACTGTAGCTTACCTTGTTCAGGGTAAGGGGGTCATGTTCCGACGGAGAGGTGTTGTCGTAATAAATGTCGTGATGGGCTGCATTAATGGTGATGTGCAGTGGCAATAACTTTGCAGATCTTTGTCTGCTGATGTGGCCCATCCTTCACCTGCCGTGTGTCTGAATGTCATTGGCTCTTTATGCCATGTTGGACTCCAGCTGTCCTGGACCTCACCAGCTGGGTTATGCATTGGACTCCAAGTGATGGGCTTGGATTGTTCATAGTGATTCGTGGCCTTTATGGGCTTATACACGTCAGTAGTCCCCCATTCCCGAGTGCAGCTTTAGTCCAACGAAGGGAATATTAATGAAGTAGATGGGGGTGTTAGGGATTGGCAGGATGGAGGTTGACCGGCAAGGGTGACCGAGGGGGTGAACCGACCGGGAGGTGGTCTGACCGTGCAGGGCGACCGAGTGGAAGGGCCAATCACGGGGAGGACCGACCGCAAAGGTTGGCCGAGTGGGGGGGTCGACCACGAGGAAGGCCGACTGCGAAGGGGGGCCGACCGCGGAGGTTGGCTGAGTGGGAGGGTTGACCGCGAGGAGAGCCGACCGCGAAGGGTGAGGTGGAGAGACGTGGGACTCAAGGGGCGTCGTGTCACGTGGTGATTTGAAGTAGAAAAGACAGGGTAAGGGGAGGAGACAGTGAATCGTGGTCGTACACGTGGCAACATCCCGCGGGGGGGGAGATTAGGTGCCAGATCAGAGATGAAACGATAGGTCATTATGGGTGTTGAAAAGACAGTTTTGGCGGATGATTTGGAAAGTTTTCGAACTGGCGAAAATTAATTGGGATCCTTGGAATACGGGCAAACTGTGGGCTTTTGGCATCATTCGATTCACCTACTTGTTTACAAAAAATCAAAACATTCCAAGTGTTAATTCCTTTGTTGCTCACGATACGCCTCTGCAACACTTTTTCAATTTCCTTGCACCTACATCCGAAGCGATTCGCAGACATACCATAGAGATGGCCCAAGAAGAAACTGCAAATGTCAGGGTGGATCCACTTGGTGATGATGATGCAGTGGAGTTGGCGCAGCAGTACCGGACGGAGAGGGTGGGGGAGTTGATGGGACGATCCCAAGGTTCCACCACGATAGCGGCTCCAAGGCCAATCAGCCAGGCAGAACCAGATCACTGGCACACAAAGGCAGACAGATCCACTCTCCAAGGCCAATCAGCCAGGCAGAACCAGATCACTGGCACACAAAGGCAGACAGATCCACTCTTACACCGGCAGAGTTGGAGGGAATAAGGGGGAAGTACCAGATTCCTTTGGAAATAGGGTTGAGGCTGCCGACATCTACCGAGAGGGCGTCGGATGCACGGACGGGGGAATTTAGCTTGTACGAGGAGGCATTGCGGGGAAGTGTGAGGCTACCGCTACCTCAAGTTGTAGTTGATGTGTTGAATAAACTAGATGCGGCGCCAGGTCAGTTGATGCCAAATGCCTGGAAAATATTGATGGCGTGCGCAAGTTCCTGGCCGCAGGCAACGGGAGGGTTGGCCTTGACGGTAGATGAGTTCTTCTTGTGCTACAAGGCCTCCGGCCAGCAGGACACTTAGGTTACACTACAGGCGGTGGCTGGACGAGGTCTGGTGGCGGGTCTGCCATCTTCGGTAAAAGGCTGGAGGCCAAGGTGGTTCTTTGTGACGGCAAATGGCGGGGCGAGAGTTCGCACAACTTGGAAGGTGCCCACCAAATCGATCGAACCCAAGCTGGACAAGGCGACTGAGGACCGAGTGAAGAGGGTGAGGGATTGGAGGGAGGAGAAGGGAGTAAGGTGGAACGAGCTTGTCCTACCGTCGGTTCTATTTGCGTTAAACTTGGGACCGCAGCCGTTGGGAGGGGGTCCAAAAAGAGAGGAGTTGGAGGTGCAGAGGAAAGCGGAGGAGGAGGAGGAGGAGGAAAGGAGGTTGTTCACGCGGGCGGACAAGTACAAGGAGTCCCAACTGGGGCTTGCCCCAAAGCCAGTCGCGAGAGAGCGGATCCGACCGCGCCCCAAGCCGTTGGGGGAGAAAGACTTAGGCAGTTTTGTGCCCCGACCGCCCCCAGTGGATCCTGTGAAGGGACGGTCGAACAAGGAGAGGGATGCTCTAAAGAAGAAGAAAAGGAGGGTGGAGGGGAGTCAAGAAGAGCCTGCCTCGAAGAGGAGGAGAGAAGTGGTGGGTGAAGAGACCAGCATAGCGAAGGAGGCAGAGAGGGAGGAAGTGGAGGAGACCCCAGGAAGAGTAATTGCCCCAGAAGTGGTGGACATTGCCTCAGAGGGCATGGAAGTAGTTCCAGTAGTGGCAGCGATCACCGCGGGGGTGGCGAGGGTCGCCCCTAAAGTGCAAGTAGAAGGTGGAGCGACTGGCCCTGAGCCAAGGGGGGAAGAATAGCCCTAAGGGGCGCCTGCACCCCATGAAGGGGGGTCAATCTGACTACTGTGATCCATCATGCTCGTGCGATGGCTGGGCGGCTGGAGGGAGAAGAAGGCCCAGCCAGGGCAGGGGCAGACCGCCTTGTGGGGATTGTAGAAGAGGCAGCCTTGCACTCAACAGCCAAATTCAATGAGGCTGAACTGCTGAGGGAGTTATGCTCCGCTCAAATGGAGGTAACCACCTTAGCAGGGGCTCTGCTGAGGAAGGCTGGGGCTGCAAAGATCAAGGCAGATGAGGCCAAGACTCAGCTTACCAAGTTGAGGGAGAAGAGTGCAAGTTAGGAAAGTGCCTACGCTGATCTGCAAGCGGTCAAGGTGGAGCTGGAGAACACACGCCGCCAGGTTGTGTCGCTCGAGTTCCAACTGGCTGGCGAGCAGAAGAGGTTGGATGAGACCCGAAAAGCCTGCGCGGTCGCGGTTGAACGACATGAAGAGGAAATGATCAATCATGAAGAGCTGGTCAGGCAAAAGGATGAGGTAGACGTGAAGATTAGCGGTCTGCAGAAGGAGCTGGAGGGCGAGCGTGCGAAGGCACTAGAAGAGAGGGAGAGCCTTCAGAAAGAGTTGGAGGCAGAGAGAGCGTAGGCGACTGCTGAGAGGGAGACCTTGAAGAAGGAGGTGGAGGCAGAGAAAGCCAAGGCAGCCTCTGAAACGGCGACCCTGCGGAAGGAGCTGGAGGAAGAAAGGGCGAAAGCAGCCTCTGAAAGGGCGGCTTACCCCGATCTGTATGTGGCAGCAGTGGATCAATTCAAGGGGTCTGCTGAGTTTCAGATGGCAGTGGATGCCGCGGTCGCCAGCAGCTTGGCGAGGGAGGAGTCTGGGGGGGTGGGCCCATCGAGGACAACCGCTGGGGGCAGAACTGAAGCGGAAGTGATTGAGATCTTCCAGAAGTCAGACTTCTATAAACACAAAATGGCTGAGTTCTGGGACAGCGGCTGGAAAATGTTCAAACGTAGGGCTGAAGAACTGCTCCCAGACTTAGACCTCAGTAGTGTAACAATTGGTGAAGATGATGTGGCCCAAACCCCCCTGGATGAGGGTATTGAAGAAGAAGACCTTGTCTCCAGTGAGGAGGAATGAGTGAAGTGAAGAAAGTTTGTACTTAAGAGAGTTTTTTTTTTTTTTTTGAATGGCTGTAATGAACTCATGTACAAATTTCTGAATAAATAAAATTGCAATTATGTTTTCGTTTGATTGTCTGTGCTTGTACAGCTGAAATGAATGAGGCATGGGCGAAGCGGGTGTAGAACTCATTGTGAAGTGCAAAGTGAAGTGAAACTTGTAATAAGAACTAAGTGTAAGAACTCCTCAGTGTAAAGTGAAGTTGAAGTTGTAATAAAAACTCAATGCAGAGTGAAGTTAAGAACTCCTCAATGCAGAGTAAAATTGAACTTGTAATAAAAACTCAATGCAGAGTAAACGTGAACTTGTAATAAAGACTCAATACATAGTAAAGTTAAGAACTCCTCAATGCAGAGTAAAATTGAACTTGTAATAAAGACTCAATACAGAATAAACTTAAGAACTCCTCAATGCAGAGTGAAATTGAACTTGTAATAAAAACTCAATGCAGAGCG